>JAMFTG010001380.1:2500-65061 GCA_023974075.1 Chaenocephalus aceratus | reverse complement strand
TTCAGCGTCATGAGGCATTCATGTGTAAAATCAGGTCAAAGTCTGAGGCTCTCATCGTGTTTACCTGACTTAGCTCACACTGAGATATGAAATGTTTATGTGCTACACTGGCTGCTATTATCCAAACAACGGCCACTTTTTCTTATAACTGTCACACTTTCCATGTTAAATTCTTAAAAACTTAAACAATAGATACTTATAATCAATAGACGAACATAAACAAGACAGAAAATAAGAATCCATTGAAAGCATTATGTTTTGAAGTGAAATGATCGTATCTCTTTAAAAGGTTTTGTACGTTTTTCTTTAGCTATTCCTGTAGTTCCTGTTTCTACTTTTACTCTTGTGTCTGTTATTCTTCATGTGCGTTTACTTCCCTTTTTAATATTTGCTTAGTTATATATTTGTTCTGCGGCAACTGCTGAATTCCCCCTGAGGGAATCACCGTGTGTCCCTTATGTGTAATGAGGGACTTTATAACTTATAAAACCTATGTGTTCTTCTAACACCTGGTCAAAGATGGTATCAGATTTACTAACGACTGTTTCCACTCGGACTTTAATATACAGCTACACCATTGTTTGGTTTCCATGGTAGCGCGTCCCTTTAGCACGCGCAACTGAAAGTGAGGGCGATAGTCACAGAAAACAGAACAAGAATCGACAACTCGACCCTCTGCTCACTCCTGTCCTGTCCAGCCCACACAGATGCTCCATCAAGGTGCTACAGACAGCAAAGCAGTGCACCTACAACTACAGTAAGCATGGTAACGTTATAATACAGCCATTATTATTACACACACTTACCATGGAGGGAACAAACGGAGCAAGGATCCCTCCAACTCTGCAGGCCATGGAGCAAACTCCCAAACCAGCGTTCCTGGAAAATACACATTGGAGTCATTAAAGGAAGGCGTGTGATGTGTGGGTATCATTGAACATGGTGTGTGTGTGTGTGTGTGTGTGTGTGTGTGTGTGTGTGTGTGTGTGTGTGTGTTCATTAATTTTAGGGTTAGGCATGTGTTGGTTAAGGGTTAGGATATGTCTCCAGGAAATGCATGTAAGTCAATGTAATGTCCCCTGAAGTGATGTATACATGGTGTGTGTGTGTGTGTGTGTGTGTGTGTGTGTGTGTTAAGCTCACCTGATGACTGTCGGGTAGAGTTCGGAGGTGTAGACGTAGGCGATGTTGAACGCTGCGCTGACCATCAGTTTTCCCAGAAGCGCCAGCGACGTAACGCTCAGCAGAGACCCTGCGAACACAGACTCCACTGATCACATGTAATCAAACGGAAGCCGACTTGCTGCTTCGTCTGTTCTCGATAACATCTTTACGAGAGGAAGCGGCCGTGTTGATGCTGCAGAACTTTGCAATTGTGATTATTGTGGAAATGCAGGAATGCACTGATGTAATTATGAATGACGTTTTGCAGTTATTGAGTCCATTATGAGGATGTGATCAAGACAAGATGAAAACGAAACAAAAGTAGGCTCTTAAAATACTTGATTACTTGGAAGAAGAATAAAAGAAAAATAGCAAAAGAGAAGAATTACACAAGAGAGTTTAAATTCAGAGTTCATAATCAGTTCCCCGTCGAGTGCATTTTAAATCTTAAAGAGGAAATACAAAACAATGAGTGTCTCATACTTAGTCAGAAACATTTCGACCGCCCAGCTCTTGGTTTCCTTCCTCTCACACTTCCTCCTCAGATGTGCATTTCTCCGTTTAACCCTTATGTTGTGTTTGCGTCTCCCGTGACCCGTTCCAAGTTCAAATGATATAATAACTACCCTCTAGGTTTTTTTATCGGAACAAGGCTTCTTGATATCGTCCACAACGAATATACAAACACTAGAAAACTGACTTTTTAAACGTTAGCCAAGTCTGAAGCTCTCAACAAAGAAGTGTATACTTTGGTGTGGGGTCTGGGGAGACCCGGCAGAATTGCTGTGGGTCACTCAGGGTCAAATTTGGCCCAATCAAGATTCATCTTTGACTTTAGACCCCGCCCCCTTCCTCAACTGTAAAGTCTACTATAGTCAGATAACATCATTATCCACTCTCTTCACTATACGGAATATACTGAGTGCATTTTAATCAAATTTTTTACTTAAATGTGTGATGTGATAAAATAAATAAAATAAAATTACAACAGGATTGTACGGTTATGGATGCATTATAAGTTAGTTATGATGTCGTTAAAACAATATTGGATAGTCATTATTTTTGAGAGTTTTGGACTGAGATAAATCGTGGGTCAGAATTGACCTGCGAACGCTATGAGCGGTAACAGCTTTCGAACACAAGGGCTAAGAGGTCTCGGAGTCTCACCTGTGCTTTCAGGGACGAACATCGTGCAGAGGCAGGCGCATCCCGCCAGACCCAGGAAGCTGGCCATGCTCTTCCTCCTCCCCGCCCTGAAGAAAAGACACAGAAACATCTCACAGCATTACTACATTTCATTTAGCTTTTATCCAAAGCAACTTGCATCCAGTGCCATCAACCATGCGCCGGAACAAATGCTGCTCCAAAGACAAGTTAAACAATAGTGAAAACAAGATGTTTTCACTTGAAATAAGTAGAAAAACATTTGCTTGGTTAGATGTCTTGAAATAAGAAGGGATATTCAGATAAATTAGATCTTGTAATTAGCAGGAGAACTCATTTTGAACTATATTCGACCAGAATCAGGAGATGTTGCGTTTCGATATAAGCCGCAAATGCTCAACATGTTCTGTGTTCTGATGTGAGCTGGTGATTTTCTAATAAATATGTAAAAAGAAATGGCGTTTCATCTGAGATACAACTCGAAAGAAGATTGATTGACTTAACAAGATGATGCATTGTCTAAAAACAAGACCCGATATCTCACTGCAGTGTTACTTCTGAAGTTAGTATGTCTTATACGAGGGTAGAGACATATTCTGAATACATATTAGACACATATACTTGGCAAGCTTTCGAGTCTTTGTTTGTAGTGTAGGGAAACATTCAGATCTAAAAGAATCCTGCACGCACACTAGCTTCAAGGGTTAAGGAATGGATAAGAACTCCAGAAAGGTCATAAAAGCCCGGAGGCCTACAGATACTGATAATGCATAACAACGGCTTAAAACATTTAGCGCTGCAAATATGAGTCGACATATCTTTGTGAAATCATCAGGAAATGATCCGTGCCATCTGAGTCTCAGTAGATTGACCAAAGTGGATAAATAACTGAACACAGACGGTAAAATACACGTGTACAAGTGAGCGGATTATGAGAAAATGAATGCAGAAAGTTCAGAGACGCGAAGGCAAGTTGAATGAAGCAGGAAGTAGACCGATGAGGTTTCAATGCTTTACTAACATCGAGAGCTGCAGCGATTAAATAAGTTAGTTAGTAAGTAAATAAGTAATGCAGCATCTGATATTTAAGAAGTGTGTTACATTTGAAATGGCAGAAAGTCTTGTTGCAATTTCCAGATATTAAAAGAGGTCCCTTGAGTTTCTCTGGTAATTATCAATAGTAGCAGTTAAGGGAATACTGTTCAAACAATACCTGTGTTTGTGTTTTATATTGATTTCTCTGTTTTATCCTTTCATAAAGGTGAGGACTAAAATGGCTATAAACAAGGGCTGTTTAGAGTAAACAGGGTTTTATTGCCCTGTGGGGGAGGTGTATGTATGCAGGACATGGTGCTAGGTGGGGGAAGAGTATATTCTGCTTAAGATCTCTAGCATGTCATGTTTCAGGGAAGTCTACATATCTTGAATAGTATATGTGTGGGTTTAATTACTTTGTATTCTGTGTAACCAGAAGTTGGAGATATGAGAGATGAAATATTTGTGTTATCTTTGGAAGCAAAGAAATATCCTTTAAGACACATCTGAGGTCTCTGGAATGTGGGGGGGGGGGGGTGTGTGTGTGGAGGCTGAGTAAACTCCACCCCTTCCTGTTTCTGTTGGTATGAAAGCCTATTCAGCTTTTTGTTCTGTCTCTCTCTTCTCGCGCCGCCCGGACCGGAAGGTCGGGGCGGCGCGAGAACAGGGGCCAGGAGTAGGCATACTCCTGGCATTACGCATATGATATGATATGGCTTTGTATGGTAATGTATTGATTGTTATATTACCATTAAAGCAGATTATTGTTTTAACGGATACTTGTATGTTCTGGACTCCTTCCTGTATGATAACCAGCTTGTTAGGGACGCGTGGAGATTTGGAAAGCGGACCAGTTGTCCCTTAAAATCTCTATCAGTAAGTAGACTTTTGTGCTGGATTTTGTGAAAGAAACCTGTGTGTGTGTGTGTGTGTGTGTGTGTGTGTGTGTGTGTGTGCATGTCTCACCAGTGTTTGTTGATGAAGTAAATGCAGAGTGGGTAGGCGGGCAGCTCCACGAGGCCGTACATCGCTACGTTAACGTAACGATTCCCCGACGACTCACTGGCACCGAGAGTCAGACCGTAATAAACCAGACTGCACGCATACCTGCAACACACACACACACACATCACTTCAGGGGACATTACATTGACTTACATGCATTTCCTGGAGACATATCCTAAAATAAATAAATACACACACACACACACACACACACACACACACACACACACACACACACACACACACACACACACACACACACACACACACACACACACACACACACACACACACACACACACACACACACACACACACACACACACACACACACACACACACACACACACACACACACACACACACACACACACACACACACACACACACACACACACACACACACACACACACACACACACACACACACACACACACACACACACACACACAGATATGGAAAGTGATGCGTCTGTTGGGTTTTGTTTCCTATTTCTATCTAATTTGTTTTCAGTAATAACTCGGACGTGCGGCACACTCTGCTCTTCGCCCTTCTCTTGTTTGCATCCTGCAGGGGAGTGTGTTTACTGTAAACCGTGCGGCACAAAGTGCGGGAATATCTGAGGAACTATCAGAATGATTAGTACTTGGAATAGACTCTCTGTCTGTACACACAAGCTGAAAGATTGACCATAAAGTTGACTTTTGACTTTGACTACTTTGGTGAAATAAGGAAGAACGCTTAAGAGCTCAATGAGGACGTCGTGTTCGCAAACAGAAACCAAACGGTTCAACAGATCCCATCGGAGGATAAGACGTTGGTTGTTAATCTCGAGCAGCAGAGATGAAGGAAGAGAGCAACCGGGCCACGGGGCGGTGGAGAGAAGTTAAACACGAAGACGGGTGTGTCTGTTTTACATAGCTCTGCTGCAACTGAAATATCAAGACAGAGAAAAAGAAACTCCATAAGTTCTTTCTCAGAGTCTGGAAATACCCCGAATCTCCTTCTAGCACAAAGACGCAAACATCTTACTCGTTTGAGGACAGGCGGGAGGATCAAGCATGCAACATGTATGGGATCAAAAGCAGAACTGCCACGGTGTATGTACTTTTAAAACTCAACTGTAGAGACAAGAGAAGCTGAGCGATAGCATTAGTCACAACGTGTTCGTCTCCTTCGCGAGCTTTGCCATCAAGCCGTGAAGATGTTGACATGTTGCTAAATGCTCTGGGGACATGACTGTCCAACACGTGTGGCCAAGAGCTGTAAACATCACTCAGATCATCATGAAGCTTTATTCATGAAGTTCACTTTGAACCCTGTGAAGCTTTTTTATTTGTTTACCCAATGTGTATTCTTTCTGATTATAAAAGGGATGTGTGCAAAGTATCAGATAAAGATTAACTTTCACTTGGTAGAAGGACTCATATCTTGCACTTGAGTTAAAGTAGAAGTACTCAGATCTTTTACTTTTGTAAAAGTAGAAGTACTCATATCTTGTTCTTGAGTAAAAGTAGAAGTACTCATATCTTGAACTTGAGTTAAAGTAGAAGTACTCATATCTTGTTCTTGAGTAAAAGTAGAAGTACTCATATCTTGTTCTTGAGTAAAAGTAGAAGTACTCATATCTTGAACTTGAGTAAAAGTAGAAGTACTCAGATCTTGAACTTGAGTAAAAGTAGAAGGACACATATCTTGTTCTTGAGTAAAAGTAGAAGTACTCATATCTTGAACTTGAGTAAAAGTAGAAGTACTCAGATCTTGCACTTGAGTAAAAGTAGAAGGACACATATCTTGTACTTGAGTAAAAGTAGAAGTACTCAGATCTTGTACTTGAGTAAAAGTAGAAGTACTCAGGTCTTGTACTTAAGTAGAAGTACTCAGATCTTGTACTTGAGTAAAAGTAGAAGGACTCAGATCTTGTACTTGAGTAAAAGTAGAAGTACTCAGATCTTGTACTTGAGTAAAAGTAGAAGGACTCAGATCTTGTACTTGAGTAAAAGTAGAAGTACTCAGATCTTGTACTTGAGTAAAAGTAGAAGTACTCAGATCTTGTACTTGAGTAAAAGTAGAAGTACTCAGATCTTGTACTTGAGTAAAAGTAGAAGTACTCAGATCTTGTACTTGAGTAAAAGTAGAAGTACTCAGGTCTTGTACTTAAGTAGAAGTACTCAGATCTTGTACTTGAGTAAAAGTAGAAGGACTCAGATCTTGTACTTGAGTAAAAGTAGAAGTACTCAGATCTTGTACTTGAGTAAAAGTAGAAGTACTCAGATCTTGTACTTGAGTAAAAGTAGAAGTACTCAGATCTTGTACTTGAGTAAAAGTAGAAGTACTCAGGTCTTGTACTTGAGTAAAAGTAGAAGTACTCAGGTCTTGTACTTAAGTAGAAGTACTCATATATTGTACTTGAGTAAAAGTAGAAGTACACAGATCTTGAACTTGAGTAAAAGTAGAAGTACTCAGATCTTGAACTTGAGTAAAAGTAGAAGTACTCAGATCTTGTACTTGAGTAAAGTAGAAGTACTCATATCTTGCACTTGAGTAAAAGTAGAAGGACACATATCTTGCACTTGAGTAAAAGTAGAAGGACACATATCTTGTACTTGAGTAAAAGTAGAAGTACTCAGATCTTGTACTTGAGTAAAAGTAGAAGTACTCAGGTCTTGTACTTGAGTCAAAGTAGAAGTACTCAGATCTTGCACTTGAGTCAAAGTAGAAGTACTCAGATCTTGCACTTGAGTAAAAGTAGAAGGACACATATCTTGTACTTGAGTAAAAGTAGAAGTACTCAGATCTTGTACTTGAGTAAAAGTAGAAGTACTCAGATCTTGTACTTGAGTAAAAGTAGAAGGACACATATCTTGTACTTGAGTAAAAGTAGAAGGACTCAGACCTTGTACTTGAGTCAAAGTAGAAGTACTCAGATCTTGCACTTGAGTAAAAGTAGAAGGACACATATCTTGTACTTGAGTAAAAGTAGAAGTACTCAGATCTTGTACTTGAGTAAAAGTAGAAGTACTCAGATCTTGTACTTGAGTAAAAGTAGAAGTACTCAGGTCTTGTACTTAAGTAGAAGTACTCAGATCTTGTACTTGAGTAAAAGTAGAAGGACTCAGATCTTGTACTTGAGTAAAAGTAGAAGTACTCAGATCTTGTACTTGAGTAAAAGTAGAAGTACTCAGGTCTTGTACTTAAGTAGAAGTACTCATATATTGTACTTGAGTAAAAGTAGAAGTACACAGATCTTGAACTTGAGTAAAAGTAGAAGTACTCAGATCTTGAACTTGAGTAAAAGTAGAAGTACTCAGATCTTGTACTTGAGTAAAAGTAGAAGTACTCAGATCTTGAACTTGAGTCAAAGTAGAAGTACTCATATCTTGCACTTGAGTCAAAGTAGAAGTACTCAGGTCTTGTTCTTGAGTAAAAGTAGAAGGACTCAGATATTGTACTTGAGTAAAAGTACTCAGATCTTGTACTTGAGTAAAAGTAGAAGTACTCATATCTTGTACTTGAGTAAAAGTAGAAGTACTCATATCTTGTACTTGAGTAAAGTAGAAGTACTCATATCTTGCACTTGAGTAAAAGTAGAAGTACTCAGATCTTGTACTTGAGTAAAAGTAGAAGTACTCAGATCTTGTACTTGAGTAAAAGTAGAAGTACTCAGATCTTGTACTTGAGTAAAAGTAGAAGTACTCAGATCTTGTGCTTGAGTAAAAGTAGAAGTACTCAGATCTTGAACTTGAGTAAAAGTAGAAGTACTCAGGTCTTGTTCTTGAGTAAAAGTAGAAGGACTCAGATATTGTACTTGAGTAAAAGTACTCAGATCTTGTACTTGAGTAAAAGTAGAAGTACTCATATCTTGTACTTGAGTAAAAGTAGAAGTACTCATATCTTGTACTTGAGTAAAAGTAGAAGTACTCATATCTTGCACTTGAGTAAAAGTAGAAGTACTCAGATCTTGTACTTGAGTAAAAGTAGAAGTACTCAGATCTTGTACTTGAGTAAAAGTAGAAGTACTCAGATCTTGTACTTGAGTAAAGTAGAAGTACTCAGATCTTGTGCTTGAGTAAAAGTAGAAGTACTCAGATCTTGAACTTGAGTAAAAGTAGAAGTACTCAGATCTTGAACTTGAGTAAAAGTAGAAGTACTCAGGTCTTGTACTTAAGTAGAAGTACTCAGATCTTGTACTTAAGTTAAAGTAGAAGTATTCAGATCTTGTACTTGAGTAAAAGTAGAAGTACTCAGACCTTGTACTTGAGTAAAAGTAGAAGTACTCAGACCTTGTACTTGAGTAAAAGTAGAAGTACTCAGATCTTGAACTTGAGTAAAAGTAGAAGTACTCAGGTCTTGTTCTTGAGTAAAAGTAGAAGGACTCAGATATTGTACTTGAGTAAAAGTACTCAGATCTTGTACTTGAGTAAAAGTAGAAGTACTCATATCTTGTACTTGAGTAAAAGTAGAAGTACTCATATCTTGTACTTGAGTAAAAGTAGAAGTACTCATATCTTGCACTTGAGTAAAAGTAGAAGTACTCAGATCTTGTACTTGAGTAAAAGTAGAAGTACTCAGATCTTGTACTTGAGTAAAAGTAGAAGTACTCAGATCTTGTACTTGAGTAAAAGTAGAAGTACTCAGATCTTGTGCTTGAGTAAAAGTAGAAGTACTCAGATCTTGAACTTGAGTAAAAGTAGAAGTACTCAGATCTTGAACTTGAGTAAAAGTAGAAGTACTCAGGTCTTGTACTTAAGTAGAAGTACTCAGATCTTGTACTTAAGTTAAAGTAGAAGTATTCAGATCTTGTACTTGAGTAAAAGTAGAAGTACTCAGACCTTGTACTTGAGTAAAAGTAGAAGTACTCAGATCTTGTACTTGAGTAAAAGTAGAAGTACCAGAGTGTAGGAATACTCTGTTACAGTAAAAGTCCTGCATTGAAAATGTTCCTCAAGTGAAAGTATTAAAGTATTCTCATCTAAATATAGTGAAAGTAGCGACAGTGAAAGTAGTCGTTGTGAACCCTTTGGAACGACCTGGACTTCTGCATAAGTTGGTCATAAAATGTGTTCTGATCTTCATCTACGTCACAGCAACAGACACACACAGTCTGCTTAAACTAATACCACACAATTATATGTGTTCATGTTTTTATTGAACACACCACGTAAACATTCACAGTGCAGGGTGGAACAAGTATGTGAACCCTTGGATTGAATAACTGGGTGACGCTCCTTTGGCAGCAATAACCTCAACCAAACGTTTCCTGTAGTTGCATATCAGACCCGCACAACGGTCAGGAGGAATGTTGGACCATTCCTCTTTCCCAAACTGTTTCAGTTCAGCAGTATTCATGGGATGTCTGGTGTGCATCGCTCTCCTGAGGTCATGCCACAGCATCTCAAGGTCAGGACTCTGACTGGGCCTCTCCAGAAGGCGTCTTCTGTTGAAGCCATTCTGTTGTCGATTTGCTTCTGTGCTTTGGGTCGTTGTCCTGTTGCTCACCCATCTTCTGTTGAGCTTCGATCGGTGGACAGGTGGCCTCAAGTTCTCCAGATAAACGTCTTGATAAACTTGAGAATTCATGTTTCCGGCGATGATGGCGATCTGTCCAGGCCCCGAGGCAGCAGAGCAGCTCCACACCATGACGCTCCCTCCACCGTACTTCACAGTCGGGATGAGGTTCTGATGTTGGTGTGCCGTGCCTTTTTTCCTCCACACATAGCGTCGTGTGTTCCTTCCAAACAACTCAACTTTGGTTTCATCTGTCCACAGAATATTTTGGAACATCCAGGCGCTCTTTTGCAAACTTCAAACGTGGACAGCAGTGGCTTCCTCCGACCAACTTATGCAGACATCCAGGTAATTCCAAAGGGCTCACATACTTTTTCTTGCAACTGTATACGATGTGTTTTATAATGATTGATCATTAGTGTTCTCAAAGCTGGTACATGATCTGATCTAACTTCAGAAATCAGATAATAATAATATAATAATATGGAGAATATGTTTTTCTTGGAAAAGACTTCTTGGCATATCAGCCCTTGACTTTTTTTTTACCTTCAATGGCCAAAACTCAAAAACCAGCTTCATCAAAACCGATATTAAAGCTTTGAATGTAAAAGTGAAAAATGACCGAAGCAGCAGTACTGCTAGTAGTAATATTTGAGTTAAAGTAGTTGAAGTAACCGCTCTGATTTGATGCATGTGTTTATTTCTTCTTCTGTGGTGGAGGAACACTCACCAGACATACATGAGCACCATGGTCCTGAGGCGGAGGACGGGATGGATCCATAACTGCAGGACCCCTGCTCCTCTGTTGCCATGGTTGCGGCCTTTAGCGGCGCGGTGCAGCGTCAGGTTTTTGGAGGGGTTTCCGTTCCTCAGAGCGATGTAGCGCAACACCTTTAAAAGACCGGACAGAGGAACATGTCACAGCAGCTTCATCAAAGGGTTTCAGACGTTTCAGAAGATTCTCCTTCTCGCCTATATTTTTATAAACACGTCAACATGGTTTACAGCACTTAGGTGTGGCACAAAGCACATTGTGATTGGTTCAGATCTTGGGTTTTTCTCCAATAAATTCACGACTTCAGTCTCGAAAAAAACAACCTACTTTTGAAGGGAAAATAACAAATATTATATAAATGGATCAAAGGGTCCTTGCCACAACAAATACCCACTAACATTGTTAACTGTAATTTCTATTATAATTTTTAACACTTTAATCAGAAAATATCCCACTTTCTTCGTTTAGAAAAATATTATTGGTCGACTATCTCCTTGCCCCTCCTTATGTTTTTGCTTTACCTTAAAGGGGACCTATCATGTCTCTTCTACATCAACATGTGTCCCCTCTTCTTCATGTCTCTTCTACATCAACATGTGTCCCCTCTTCTTCATGTCTCTTCTACATCAACATGTGTCCCCTCTTCTTCATGTCTCTTCTACATCAACATGTGTCCTCTCTTCTTCATGTCTCTTCTACATCAACATGTGTCCCCTCTTCTTCATGTCTCTTCTACATCAACATGTGTCCTCTCTTCTTCATGTCTCTTCTACATCAACATGTGTCCCCTCTTCTTCATGTCTCTTCTACATCAACATGTGTCCCCTCTTCTTCATGTCTCTTCTACATCAACATGTGTCCCCTCTTCTTCATGTCTCTTCTACATCAACATGTGTCCCCTCTTCTTCACATCTCTTCTACATCAACATGTGTCCCCTCTTCTTCATGTCTCTACTACATCAACATGTGTCCCCTCTTCTTCATGTCTCTTCTACATCAACATGTGTCCCCTCTGTGGAAAGAGACTCTGAAAGTTTCAGGAACAAAGATTCTCTCTCTTTTTGATCCATTTCTATAAAAACCTGTCTGAAAATGAGCTGATCAGATTTTGGCCACTTTATGATGTCATAACGATGTTTTGTCTTGTGTAACCATTAGCCAATCAGCAACCAAGGTTTTATGTAAGTATTACTCTCCTGCCTCATCGGTAAATTCATGAGAAGAAAACTTGCACATCCATTGAAATTAAAGTAATAAAAACTCACTACATTGCAAAGTGAAGCCTTTTGGGTCCTTGCCAAAAACAAAGAAAACACTAACATTGTTGACCGTCATTTTTCTGATAATTTTAACACTTGAATCAGAAAATAATCCACTTTTCCTTTAAGGTATTGTCTACTATCCCTCTCCCTTTTTGTTTTACCTTCAATGGTCCACACACACCGTACAGCACGAGCGTGTTATATTCACTCAAACGGACCCATACATCAGATTTATTGGAGTGTATTTACCTCTTCAGCTCGGTCGGTCTGACCCTGGGAGAAGAGCCAGCGAGGAGACTCTGGGAGGTTTCTGCAGAGAGAGAGATTAATGGATCTGCACACACACGTCTTTCTGCATGTTAAGTTCAAGAAAGTAGGGTTTTATATGTACAACTTCACAACAGCAGCTTCTAGAAGAAAAAAACCCATGATAGAAACGTGAAGGTAATTTTAAAAGTGGATAATTCTCAATAAAAACCTATATAATTTTTTTAGTATTTTCTCCTTCAGTTTCCATTCATTTCTGTGCAGTAAAAATGTTTTATTATGCATCAAAATAAACCTTTGCATTAATTAGTGCTTAGCATTTCTTTAAATTTTTTGCTTTGAAATCTGGTGTAATAACTTTATCGTGGAGAGTGTGCTTGAACCGAGTTAAAATAGCAAGGGTTGTCAGCACAAATGTTAAACAAGAGGACAAACGTGTCTTTGTTTTGGTTTTATGTGGCTGCATAAACTCTGTTAGAAAAATCTCCCTCGCCCCCGGCTTGAGCTTCAACATCAGGATCCATGTGTTTCTGATCCTCTCCAGAATGGAGTCATCACATACAGAGCATCAACTAGTTCCTGAGCAGTGTCCTTCACATGCTGATATCAAGAGAGGGAGTTACACAGTCACAAGATGGAGGAATACCGGTTCTTGTAGGTTATCATACATCCTGTATAAATACAAATACTATGTTTGTTCGCAAAATGTTGGTTTTTTTCTGAAAATCCCAAAATTCGGACTTTCTCAAAATAAAAAAAATAAAATTTTAACTTTTACAAAAAAATCTGACTTTTTCTCAAAATCTGGAAGTAGTCATCATACAGAGCATTTGGTACAACTAGTTCCTGAGCAGCGTCCTTCACATGCTGATATCCAAGAGAGGGAGTCACACAGTCACAAGATGGAGGAATAGAAAGCAGTATTCAATGTTTACTTCAGATTAGCTCCACGTCAGAAATGAGCATGCTTGATGTCTCTCTCCATAGAGGCTGAGTCATCATGTTAATCACATAGCTATCATCTGCCTCAAACAGTCCTGATGCTCTTCCAGGTCATCACACATCCTGTCATGTTCACAGCTACAGTTGGGATACCTTTGTTATCATGTATATTGGAAGAGAGTACATTCAGTATTTTCCCTACACTCTCTGAAGTCTTACTCACACGGACAGCAGGAAGAAGAGGACCCCGGAGGAGTTGGCCACGATGGCCAGGGTCCTCCACGGCCGGATGAAGTAACCCAGCGCTCCGAACAGGGCGATGCCGACTGCAAAACTTATGCTGGTCAACGTCCCTGAGGAGGAAATAAAAACCGGATAATTCTGTGGTTAGAGGGACTGCACTGTCACGGCTAAATCAACAATGGGACAGTTCAGTATTATATCACTAAACTCCATATTAAAGTAAGCAAACAGCAGCGAACAGTCGCACTTGTTAGGAATCGAGGGTCATTGTAGGTAACAAAAAAATATACGAAATAATAGAATAGCAGGGTAATGTTCTGAGAAAACTATTCTGAATTTCCAATGTTAATAATAATAATAATAATAATAATAACTAGGATTTATAGAGCGCCTTTCAAGAAACCTCAGGACGCTCGACAATACATCGAGGGGCTATGGGGGGGGGGGGGGGGGGACTAAACGGTTACATGTACGGCCCGTCCACACAGCGGCGTGCGTTGAAGCTTCCCGGGGGGCGTGTCTGAAACTCGACCAACAACCAATCACACGAATCTCCCGCCCCTGACACACAAGCAGCGGTTTGATTGGCTAGAGCTTGTACTGGCATATGATTCGATTGGCTGACGCCTCGCCGAGGCTTCAACAGTTGAACATTGCTCAACTTTTGCAGCGAGCCACGCCAGCAAAGCTCCGTGTCGCTTCCCACAATGCATTTCGGCGAAAAGTGACGTCACCCCCATTCAAAGTGAATGGTGAAGCTTACAATGCACGCCGCTGTGTGGACGGGCCGTTACCGTGGCAAATATGCGAGAAAGCCAAAATGTAGAGAAAATAATTTGAGTTTTTCCTGGGATTATAAAGAAATACATTTCCTGCATTTTGTTTTTCTTCTGGAATTACGAAGTCACGACTTTTAGTACAAAAAATAAGGCGGGAATTTTATTTTACAAGAATCAAAATCGCTTAACTTTGCAAGGTTGGTTCATATTGGATTTTATTTTCCAATGATTTTGTCATTATATACACTTACCACTTTAACCTCCTTCCTCTAGTAACGTCATGTTTGTTTTTTAAATGTCATGGCCCTTATGCCACGCCGTACACCTGATTGATCTAAATCCTGTCATAATCCAATATGGTTTTATCAATAAACTCAAGTTATATTCAAGTCATTTGTATATCTAAGGAGAAAAGCAGCAGATGGTCCCGTCTCTTCACCTGACACATATCCAAATAAAAATGATCCACTTAATTAGCAGGTGGAAAAAAGTGTGTGTGATGCATGATGGGATTGTTTTGGTGTTTTCCGTACCGGTCATGGCCCAGTAGGATTTCCCCACGTATTCCTGAGTGAGCACGAAGCAGACGAGGCCGATGCCGCCGTTCATCAAACCGACGAGGAGGCGCGACACGGCGAACACCTCGTAGCTCGGAGCGAAGGCCGTGACATAACCGAAGATCACCTCGAAAAACAAGACTGGGACGAAGAGAAAGAGATTAAAATTAAACACATTTACATGAAAGGAATTTAAAGCCTGGAGGAGATTAAGGGGCTGCTTAATCACTTTTAAAAGACAAGGCAAGGCAAGTTTATTTATATAGCACCTTTCAACACAAGGCAATTCAAAGTGCTTTACAAAAATGAAAGACATTAAAGGTGGGGTCGGTCATTTTGGAGAAACCAGCTCGAGTGCGCTAGAATTAGAAAATGCTCATCCGGAGAACATCTGCCACTTCCTCACAGAGCCCCTCCTCCAACACACACACGAACGCTCACATGACCAATGAGGGCACGAGATAAGTTTGTGCCCCGATGGAAGGCTGACAGGCAGGTAGGCCGTCCAATCCGTTTAGCCGGCTCAGATGATTGGTCGTGCTTTTTACAGCGACACGGCTTCCACAGATGGATTATTTATGTATTTATTGTCAAAGCACTTCAGATATTCATTGCTATCGGGACGTTAAGAGCATTCCATGGAATATAACAAAAAGTGTATCTCGAGCCGGTTTCTCAAACCTACCTACCCCACCTTTAAAAGCATAAAACACATTTGAAACATTAAAAAGCAAAGATAATAAAACATGAATAACACGGGTACATGAATAAAAGTTACAGAGCAGTGTAAGATGTGAATAGCTCAAATAAAAGTCTTCAGTCTGGATTTAAAGTTGCAGCGGACCTGCAGGTTTCTGGGAGTTTGTTCCAGATATTTGACAAGACCCCTAACCAAGTTCTCCCATTCCTCTACTAGTCCTAGTAGGGATGCCCTGGCGAATATTAATCGATTAATCGATTATTCGCGCGTCTGCACTCTGCGCTGCTGGCTTCCTCCAAGTTTACAGTAAAACAAACTGGTGGTGTGACCAATGGCCATTTACAATTATTAATACTATTATTAGCATTAGTCTATATTTTGGTTGAAACTAAGCCAGGAAAAAAAAGAAAAACATAAATAATAATACAAATATATATAAATAAAATCGAATTTTAAAAATAATTTTCGATTATGGAGACTGTAACGAATATTCGAATAATCGCTGGCATCCCTAAACCCTATTCTTCCAGTGAAATTATAGTTCCATAAACCCAATTTTTGTTTCTGTGATTTTACTTCTGTTTTATTACATTTTGTCTGTTTTATGATGTGTTTAGTTTCTGGCTTGTAGTTCATTCAGATCCTCGACACATATCTTTATTCTGTTTTTAAAAGGTCTCCTATCATACTGTTTTCATCAATATAATACAGGTCTCAGATATATCCAGAACCTGCCTCTGATTGGCTGAAACACCAAACAGATCATTGCAGCATTACCCATAATCCCCTCTGTTTCAGCCCTGTTTCCAAAGTGCTGATTTTCTGTCTGTTACTTTAGATGAAAATAAGGAGCCCCTCCCCACGCCCCTCTGAGAGACATCTGGTTACAAAGAACTCAATGGAGCTCTAGAGGAGATTCAGGTGATAAGGGGGGGGGGGGGGGGGGGTTACCTTGGTGCTGATTGGCTAATGGTTACACAAGACAACACATCGTTATGACATCATAAAGTGATCAAAATCTGATCAGCTCATTTTCAGACAGGTTTTTATAGAAATGGATCAAAAAGAGAGAAAATCTTTGTTCCTGAGACTTTCAAACTCTCTTTCCACAGAGGGGACACATGTTGATGTAGAAGAGACATGAAGAAGAGGGGACACATGTTGATGTAGAAGAGACATGAAGAAGAGGGGACACATGTTGATGTAGAAGAGACATGAAGAAGAGGGGACACATGTTGATGTAGAAGAGACATGGAGAAGAGGGGACACATGTTGATGTAGAAGAGACATGAAGAAGAGGGGACACATGTTGATGTAGAAGAGACATGGAGAAGAGGGGACACATGTTGATGTAGAAGAGACATGGAGAAGAGGGGACACATGTTGATGAAGAAGAGACATGAAGAAGAGGGGACACATGTTGATGTAGAAGAGACATGAAGAAGAGGGGACACATGTTGATGTAGAAGAGACATGAAGAAGAGGGGACACATGTTGATGTAGAGGAGACGTGAAGGAGAGGGGACACATGTTGATGTAGAAGAGACATGAAGAAGAGGGGACACATGTTGATGTAGAGGAGACGTGAAGGAGAGGGACACATGTTGATGTAGAAGAGACGTGAAGAAGAGGGGACACATGTTGATGTAGAAGAGACATGGAGAAGAGGGGACACATGTTGATGTAGAAGAGACATGAAGAAGAGGAGACACATGTTGATGTAGAAGAGACATGAAGAAGAGGGGACACATGTTGATGTAGAAGAGACATGAAGAGGGGACACATGTTGATGTAGAAGAGACATGAAGAAGAGGGGACACATGTTGATGTAGAAGAGACAGGAAGAAGAGGGGACACATGTTGATGTAGAAGAGACATGAAGAGAGGGGACACATGTTGATGTAGAAGAGACATGAAGAAGAGGGGACACATGTTGATGTAGAAGAGACGTGAAGAAGAGGGGACACATGTTGATGTAGAAGAGACATGAGAAGAGGGGACACATGGTGATGTAGAAGAGACATGAAGAAGAGGGGACACATGTTGATGTAGAAGAGACATGAAGAAGAGGGGACACATGTTGATGTAGAAGAGACGTGAAGAAGAGGGGACACATGTTGATGTAGAAGAGACATGAAGAAGAGGGGACACATGTTGATGTAGAAGAGACATGAAGAAGAGGGGACACATGTTGATGTAGAAGAGACATGAAGAAGAGGGGACACATGTTGATCTGCTGCTTTGACAAAACAATTTCACAATTCGGGATCAACACATCGAATCTAAATAAATTATTATCATGGTTTAAATGTATCTTTATTCAGAAAGCACTTTGTCACCGTGTTTGAAAGGTGCCAAATATATCAAATATATCAAATGTATTAAATATATTATAAATATTCCCTCACCTGTCAGGTAAACGGGTCTCCTGCCGATCTTATCGGAGAGAGGTCCGAAGAAAACGTTCCCGAACAAAAGCCCGGCGAAGAACAGCGACCCGGCGAGACTGACCTTGTAGGCCTGCTGCTTCACCAGAAGCCACTGCCACACACGAGAGAAGACGTGTATTTATTCACCTGTTTGTGTGTTTTGCTCAAAATACAAACTTTATTATTTTCCATACAGTATGCAAACAAACATGGCTGATTGTATACCTGGAATCCAAAGGCAGTTTTTTAAGTACAAATAGCAAACGACAGACAATAACTAAGCAAATAAGTATTTAACTGGAAATAATGCATAATTATCAAGAACACTCATTAAGTGGACAAACATGTGTATATGTAAAGCGCTTTGAGTCATTGTAAAAGCGCTATAATAAATGTAAGGAATTATTATTATTATCCATCCATCTTCTCCGCTTATCCGTGGTCGGGTCGCGGGGGTATCAGTTCCAGCAGAGAGCCCCAAACGTTCCTTTCCCCTCATCAAGCAGCTCTGACTGAGGGGTCCCAAGGCGCTCCCCGGCCAGCGAAGAGATATAATCCCTCCACCTGGTCCTAGGTCTACCCCTTGGTCTCTTCCCAGCTGGACGTGCCTGGAACAGCTCCCTAGGGAGGCGCCCAGGTGGCATCCTAACTAGATGCCCGAAGCACCTCAACTGGCTCCTTTCGACGCGAAGGAGGAGCGGTTCAACTCCGAGTCCCTCCCTGATGACCGAACTTCTCACCTTATCTCTAAGGGAGACACCAGCCACCCTGCGGAGGAAACCCATCTCGGCCGCTTGTATCCATGATCTCGTTCTTTCCGTCCTTCATGACCGTAGGTGAGGGTAGGAAGGAAAATGGCCCGGTAGACGGAGAGCTTTGCCTTCTGGCTCAGCTCCCTTTTCGTCACAACGCTGCGGTAAAGCGACTGCAGTACCGCTCCCCGTGGACAAACATACAATTCAAAAATACAACACGATGACACTAAAAGCTGACTGAAAGACGGAGATACATATAAAACTATTTCTGGATGAAACTGATAATGCACAGTTGGTACTTTGGTATCTTTAATGGATGCTTTTTAAGACAATTAGCAAAGATAACTTTAAACGACTTGAAATACATCGTTTTATATATCTTTGTTATTGTATTCGGGTTATTGAAGCGGTCTGTACACAGACTGAAATATTGACAGGTTATCTGGTTGTGATATATATTCAACTATTTCAGTACTTCATGGATAATGCCTGTGATCTCCGTCTCTCTCACCTCGGTCACTATGGAGTCGATGTCCTCGGTGAAGACGACGCGTTGCAGGCCGGACGAATCTCCGTCCTGAGGCTCGAGGTGATACTCCGGAGTAGATCCAACCAGGACAATCAGCATGGACTGACAGGCCATATACACCTGAGACAACGCAGGTAGAATAGAGTAGAATAGAATCCTGCCATTAAGTTACAATGAGATGAGTAGATCTAATACAGCTCCATACAAATGGTATGATTGAACCACTTGTTAACCAGCGAGGAGGGATGAATTATAACCAAAAAACATCAAATGTAAGAGATTAAAGTTGTACAGTTATGAGATCAATTCAAAAAAATGAATGAAATGTACTCCTGTGATAAACCCTTGATAACCAGCTGATGCAACATCTAATTAATTGTCCAAATTATGATCCATACAGTGCATCCTATAATCTGAATACTGACATACTTTTACTTAGGGAAGGCTCATGACTTTCACTGTAGTGTTTTCAAAGTGTAGTTTAGGTACTTCAGTAAAGGATGTCACTCACTACCTCAATCCATCAGAGATTCTTCCTCCCTCACAGCATTCAAAACATCACTCAAAACCCACCTGTTCAACACCGCATTCAATCTCTGACCACCCCCCCTATTTTCTGTTCTGTTTATCTCTTTTTGTATTTCTTTGTTATCTATTTTATTTATATTTTGTTTTTTGTTTTCGTCTTTGAGTTTCATGAAAAGCGCTATAAAAGTCCCATGTATTATTATTATTAATCTACCACAATGCTGGCTAACTGCATTATTAACTGGATGATTTATTATCAATTAACCACTCTTAAAGAAATGCTATAATATCCGGTCTTTAATTCAATGTTTTATTGTTTCTGTGTTCAGTTTAGCATCATGGAAACTTTTGTCATTGTGAAATGTAACAACCCCTGAGCTAGAGCTCGGAGGGTTGGCTTAACCAAAAGGGAAGCTTTGCCAAACGCCATTTGCATAATACAATATTTACAATGAAATGTGGTATAAGTACAAATACAGTGCGATTGGGAAATGATTTTAAGATGTTTTTGAATATGTGCCTTGTTGCAATAAATTCGGGACATGTTTGAAGTGGCTATAACCTGTTTTTCTTTAATTAAATGTCAACTTTCTTTAATTACAAGTTCATTGTGAGGAAGTTGGCGATTCAATTTGGTAATGGTGGCATGCAATACATACCACGTGGGGAATTACTTCAAAAACATGTAGTAATAAGTGGGTTTTGTGATAACTTTGGCCTAAGTTTGGGCTTTGTTCTTACAACATATGTAAACATTTTGGACTTCGTGTGAAAGTACCCGGATGTGTTGCTCATCTGTACGTCAAATTGAAAAAAGAGGTTCAATACAATACATGTATGTAACAACAAGCTTTGTATTGTGTGCCGAATTAAAGATTAACAAGTCAATATTAAAAAAATGTTTAGTTAAAAGCAACTTTTTGTGTAAAGTTACAGATAAACCATGCAACACTAAAATCTCAGTTTTTCTAAATGAAGTTCTCTGTCGTGCAGAGTGAGCTTGGTTACTTATAAGCAACAGCTGCAGGCACAAAGCTGATAACATGTTGCATTTATCTCACAGTTAAATTGTATTTTCTTGGTCAACATGTAAAGGTTTTAAAAGCCCCCTTGTAAAGCCACGTAGCGCTATTTCACCCGCTGTTATTGCAGGGACAGTTTCCGCCACTGCTGCTTGTTTTCATATATAAATGTATATTTGTTTTAATGCACAAACCTGTGTGAGAACAAGCACAGCCACCGCCCGCTGCTGGTAGGGTCCAAATTCGCCGACAACTTGAAAAGCTTCTTCTAAATCCATCCCAGGTTGGACGGCCAGGCGGTTCTCTGCGTGTTAGCATCACCACCACCACTAACAAAGAGTAAAGAAAGGGGTGTGTGTGCGCCTATGGTGTGCGCCTGTGTGAGTGGTGACAGAGCAAGAGAGAAATCCACACTCACTTCCGGGTTCGTCTTGCTCAGTATCAGAAACTGTTTTATTCAGTCCTTCCTCAGAGGAGAAAATGTACATGTGTGACAGCAAGTAGAGAGACAAAGATAGCTTGATGTTAATTAAGAAGTATGCAACAACAACACAAGATTAAAGATACATGTTAAAATTACACTATTTACAATTTAAGATTCGACGGTTTGGTTGTCATAGCTACTGTGTAGAAATGGCAATGAAATTCTTCTGACCTGAGCTCCTCCAACAATGCAACATATATAATCAAACACACATCAAATACCAGTAACAGTTTGAGATAACGCAAGTGAAAGAAATACAGGTGCACATCCATTTATGGTATATACTGAATTGCCCATAGTAGTATTAAACAACAGGGGTGTTATAGTAGTATTACTATGTTATTAATACTATGACACTGTACTATAGGGGTGTTATAGTATATATATACACAGACTGTATATCTAAAGGGGTTAACACATAGGAGGAATTTATCCTGGTGTATATGATTCAAACATTAACAGTCAAATATCATCATATATGAATTGTCCTATGACTTTAGGTTCTATTGTACATTTCAATTTGGTGTAAATACTTGTCTAGTTTCTTAGAAATACATGTTTCTATATTGTTGACCTGCTCGTACAGCTTATTTTCTTACCTTGTTTATGTAAAAGCAAATTACTCGTATGTGTAAACGTACATTTCTGATTCTGAAAGAAGATCAATTTTAAGAAAAAGGACCTAAAAATACAACTATTATAACGTTAAAATAAAGAGCAATATGTACATGAAAAAGAGACATACCAAAGAACGATGTAAGGTATGACAAATGTATGTTAAACATGTGCAGAATGAAAAGTGGAGTGCAGATATGAGAGGTCAGCTCCGGCCTTTCTCATTTCTCTAACCGCCTCTAGGTTCACCTCCTCTCTCCTCGGTTCACCTCCTCCGCTCGCATCTCCTGTGGGCGGGACTAAGACACGAGGATAGGAGTCGAGGAGGGGTCACTCGATAAAAAACACCAACAGATTGTTTAGCAAGACTCATGTTTATTCACAAAGGCACTGAATATAAACAAATAACAACTTAATAAATGCCAACTAAATAAATAAAAAAAATAATGGAGATACATTTATTTTTGCAAGCCAATTCTAGAAGTCCGTGGAAGTCCAAACTTTAAAAAAAAAAAGAAGCAGAATACAAGTGCATCAAAATATCAAAAGTAATCTAATTTGTACTCGTAACAAAAACATGTATATTACAAAAAGTGTACATTCAATGAAGTCTTCAACGTCTAATTAAAATTGGACGGCGTGCCAAAGGTGCGTTTCTTTAAGTGCTTCGGCTCCTTGGACTCAAGTCCTCATTTCATGAAGGAACTGACATTAAATGGCACTGAGTTTTCAATTTTAAAAAGCCTCACATTTTGCCGAGTGTCTCTTTTCGGAGGAGGGCGTTATCACGAACATGTGGGTATGGTGGATGGTAAGAAGTAATACTAGCAACTGCACACTGAAATGTATATGATTTGACACCGAGTGGATGTCATTGAGTACTTCAATCCATTCCTCTTCCCTTACTACCAAGACAAATAATATTTAATACTATTTTTTTAGTATTGATCAACTTATTTCAAGCCGAAATGACTGAAAATGCAACTTTCAGGATACAAAATAATTGATAAATAGTGCTTTTTCGTCATCCCGATAGATTGACAAAAGATAAGGTGGCTGTAGAGAAAATGATAGCATGCGACTCGTAGGACTGTCTGCAAGTATCAATTACATTCATTATCGATTAACTCAAATCCAGTTGATTGTCGTGGATCACAACAACAAAAGCATAACATTCACACATTTAAGAAACCTGAAAACAGATAATTTCATGTTTTTTTCAGACTAAAACAAATATTTGACGATCAAAATATTTGACAAATAATTTCCCGTTGATCGTTTTATCTTTAAAAGCGACAGAATCTTTTCTCTCAGATATTTTGTTGCTGTCTATGTGTGTGTGTGTGTGTCAGTGTGTATCTATGTCTGTGTGTGTGTCTATGTGTCTCTCTGTGTCTGTCTATGTGTGTGTGAAATGATCGATTAACACAAATCCAAAGCGACATAGTTATTATCATGTATAATAATAATAATCAGGAAAAGTAAAATATAACTTTGAAGTAGCATTCAAATAACTAAAACATTGTAAAAATTCAAATTGGATTATGAAAATAGATGGCTGATTGTTAAAATGCATACATTAGTCCTCTCATATCATTTGTGTTCAATAACACAATGTCCCTTTTAACAACAGGCAGTGCATTTGCATTTGATATGTAAATATAAATCATGATTTCATGCTGCTGTACAACCAAATGAGTATTTTGGGGTGGACACTGGACAGTATGACAATCCTTCTGGTGCAGGAAACAGTCGAGGACGCACAGCTAAAAAACACACACACAGCTCATGTGAAGCTAAACATATTGACATGTTTCCCCGCAGGTCTAGCGATCTGCCAGATGAGAAAGGAGCTCACAGTTTAGCATCGGCCTCTTCAGCTGCGTCTTCGATGGCAGTGTTGCCCTCACGTGGTGTCTTGAGAAGGGTCTGCAGGTTCTCCTGGTGCATCTTCGCTGGCTGGTTCTTGGTCACCTGATGCTTCGGGAGGTGCTTCTTCCGGTGGTGGATTGGAAGGGTGCTGCTCCTCCTGCAGGTTCTGCTTGGCTGCCTGGTGTTGCACCCGGTGATGTATTGGTACTAGCGATTTTTCCCAAAAGCTCTACGTTTGTACCATCACTAGAAGCAGGTACATTTCCATTTTTAGCTGGAGACTCGGCGTCGTTGATTCGCTTCCCGCAGGGCAATTTCTTCTTTTTCCATGCCCAATAACCCCCCCCCACCCCAACAGCCACAAGTACGGCAACAACGATAAGAGCAATCCAACCACCTGGCGAGGGCTTTGGCGAGGGCTTCTTGTAGAGTTTATTTGTAAATAGATCGCTTTCTTTCTCACTTACTGGGTTATTCATCTTGCAGGTGAAGGTCTTCACATGTCCATGCCCTTCCTGAGTGATGGGCATGTTTCTGCTCGACTCTTTCCACTCTCCATCGTCGGTCTTCCAGCTGTAAGTGCCGGGTTCAGCCCCGGTGGTGTTCCCCTCACAGCTCAGGGTACATTGGTTAATTTCCTCGCTGCATGTCAGCGGGGCGATCCATATCTCCGGCTTGGGAACATCTTTGAGAACCACAACGTTGTATGTCACTTTTTGCACGTTGCTGTTAACCTCCACTGAATACACACCCTCTTCCGCTTTGGTCATTTTCTCCATAGCTAAACGTCCAGAGACTA
The DNA here is from genome assembly GCA_023974075.1 of Chaenocephalus aceratus. Lineage (NCBI taxonomy): Eukaryota > Metazoa > Chordata > Actinopteri > Perciformes > Channichthyidae > Chaenocephalus > Chaenocephalus aceratus. The sequence goes on along the minus strand of JAMFTG010001380.1, from coordinate 40,626 downwards.
TATCCAGTTTGATGTGTTCTCTGTTATGGGCCAACGGAAGCACATCTTTCACCCATTCTGCCAGAATACTATCTTTATACTTCCACTGGATGATGGTGATCGGAACGGTAAGAGCAGGCCTCAATTCCAGCGTCACGCTACCGCCTTCCTTGATGAACATCTCAGTAGAAGCAGCGCGAAGAGAGGCCGCCACCAGCAGAGCAAACACCAACACTTTCTCCATTTCGTCCACGGATCAATACACGACTTTACGGATGTTCATAACAGATCTATAATGTCGTCAGTTCGCCGCCAAGAAGACACCGAGTTGCACCACACCCTTCCTCAACGCGAGAGAGAGTGGAAACGGAAGGGACAAGGGAGGGGCCCCAGACATGCATTGTAATGTTGGTGTCCAAGACAGTGCCTGATTAAAATTCGATAATAGGGACTTATTTATTATTTATGTTTTATAATAAAGCAGCATATTGTAAAAATACAAACATGCACAACTATTTAAATACTCAAAATAATTCTAAGTAGAAACAGATTATAAAAGACATTTAAATAAAAACAAATATATATTTTCTCTACTAGCAGCTATGTGTGTTTCACCTTGGCATAATATGTATTATAATTGAATGTATCATAAGATAATATTATATAGATATGAATGAGTTATTTGACTTAATATACTTAAAGTATATTTCGATGTTACTCCTTTTAAACTTTTACTTAAATCAAATATCTTATTTAGGATCTTCACGTTTGAGAGAGCGTTTTTTTTTTTAAATGTAGTATGTTGTCTTTTATGTCACCACCAACATTTATTTACGGGCTACCAGATCTGCTCGGGGTCCGTTACGCTTACCAATGACGTCACGCATTGGCTGTACGGCAACTCAAGAGGTAATAATAAAATAAAAAACAGGAAGTTAACCTAAATTACACTGCAACGAAAGTAACAAAAACAATGTAATATCCTTTTCCGTTTCACAGAACACAAATCGGGTTATTTACATAATTATGTTTACACTGGTGACATTTACGGGACACAATTCACTATACTTCATTATATAAAGTGTTTATATCTATGGATCTGGTAGCCCCCGAGCACATAATGGTACTGACACCGGAATAGATCGGAAGTATTTTCCGAAAAGCCACTCGTTTCAAGACAATGTGTTGCCAAAACTCGGGACAAACAGGCTAAAAACAGCAGAAAGGAACCTTAATATTTGTAACTCAAAATATACATTTGTTGTATTTATCGTGTAAGGTAAATTACTTCTTTTGTAGGTCGCTTTCCGGTCACACCGGAGCATATTTGACCGGAGGACGTTATTTCCCGTAACACCAGTCAAAGCTAGGAACCGAAAGTGTGACTCAATCCAAATGTTTTTTGAATGATCTAATGCAGGGTGTAGTCACATACCAAGTGTTTTCCAGGACCAAAACTAGTTTGCTGAGAAGCCCATTCAGAATACTACATATTACAACATTGTGTTACAGAGGAGGATGCACATATGACAAGAGATACTTTTGTGCAGCTAGTAAAAGTGCATTTTAATGTCTGTTTATGCTTTGTGTAGCCTAATTTAAATCATGAGGTGACTATTTTGTACTAATCTGGGAGGTATGTAAAGCTTTAAAATAAATGTAGTGCTGTTAAAGTACAATAAGTGACTCTTATGTGATATACGTATGAAGTGTGCAGGGAAACAGAATAACTTTGGTATTATTACATTACGTTAAAAAAGGTATTTTGTTTGGGGAAACAGTTTGGTGTTTATGTAGTCTTTCCGTGGCAGTGACATGCAGGTAGTAGTATTATTTGTCCCCGAGGAGAACATGGGTTGCATCCGGTTGCAGCACATCACAAGGCATAAAAAGATACAACATAGACAGATTAAAAAGAACTGACAATAGACATGACAAGGGGCCTATTACCTAATTTGCCAGAGGGGGAGGACAGGGCCAGGCCAGCTGGGTAAACAGTGCGTCCTAGCCATCATTGATTCAGGAGTTTGATGGCGTGTGGGACGAAAGACAGCCTAGATCTGTTATTTGTAAACAGAGGGGCACGATATCTCCGCCCGGATGGCAACAGTTCAAAATAAGAGGCAACATGGTGCCTCAGGTCACTCACATTTTTAAAACCAAGCTTTCTAGACTAGAAAATGAGATTCCTGACAATTTACTGGACAATGTTATGGCCCTCCGGACTGACTTTGTCTGTGCCTCAGTGGCGTTGCCGAACCAGCATCTGATGCCGAAGGAGAGCACACTTTCAATAAAAGCATGATAAAACATCTTAACCATTCTGTTGCCGACATTAAAACACAATAATTCACGTAAAAATAACATTCTTTGTCGAGACTTAGCATTTACTTTCTCAGACCACACATCCCAACTGAGCTTGTGGTCAAACAGACACCAAGATACTTGTACTCAGTGACACATTGTATAGGATCCTTATTTAAAAAAAGTAGGGTTTTGTGCTTTTCTAAAATCTATTCCCATCTATGCAATTAGCGGCCCGCGGGCCAAATCCGGCCCCGGGGTGATATTGACTGGCCCTTTGAGTATAATGTAAAAAAGTAATCTACTTTTGTGCCTTTATTCCAGAGAGGGTGTTACATTGAGAGATAGAGGGGAAGACTTTGCCTGAAAACTTCTGCGGGCTCGGAACCCACCTACTAGCTACTGTAGTGACACCTCCGTCATTGATTGCATCTCTGCGTGAATGATTAGATAATTTCACCTAAATTAAATGATGTTGATGGTTAAATCAGCTTCACATGTAGGCCTACTGAGTTCTGAGCCATTTAGATCTCTAAAGGCCTTGGGGCTTGTTGTTTGATTTCATTAACCACTATGCTGTTGTAGTATTTACTGGATCTGAAGCTCTTCATGTGATTGCTCATATTTCAAGCCATCTTTTTTCCCGGCCCCTTGCTTTGGATCATTTTCATCAACCGGCCCCATTCCAAACTAATTGAATAGCCCTGTGAGAAATGGCCCAACTTTGTTCAAAGTGTAGAAATACACCTAGCAAATCTCACCAATGGTTCACGGATTAACTTTTTGCATTGCGTTTGTTTAATTTGTTCACAAACACTAATGTATGTACTATAAATTCATGATTCAAGTGCTTTCACTCTATACAAGAATCCCTGAACAGCGTCTTTCTTATTGGTACTCTGAGAAAGGAAACAAACATGTCGGTCCTATTTAAGAGCTACCTCTTAGACCGGTGCACCATAGAGCATCCTGACCAAATTTGTCTTGTTTTATGTCTTGTAAATTGCGCTGTTGAGGAACCTGCAATGTAGGTATTTGGAAAGATCCTGTTGCTTCGCTTTCCAAAAAGTTTCGGCAATTCCTAGTTCTCCATTTTCATCAAACATGATGAATCCTTTATCCCTAGTACTCTATTGGAGTTAAAGGTAGGGTAGGTAAGAATGGAGAAACCAGCTCAAGTGCGCTAGAATTTGAAAGAACGCAGCCGGAAAAAAAATCTGCCACTTCCTTCAGCCTTCCTCACAGAGCCCCTCCTCCAACACACACAAACGGGCACATGACCAATGAGGGCACGAGATAAGTTTGTGCCCAGATGGAAGACTGACAGGCAGGTAGGCCATCCAGTTACTTTAGCCGGGCCGGCTCAGATGATTGGTCGTGCTTTTTACAGCGTCACAGCTTCCACAGATGACATTTTGTTATGGATTTATTGTCAAAGCATTTAATATATTCATTGCTATCGGGATGTTGAGAGCATTCCATGGAATATAATGTTTTTAATAAATCACAAAAGTATAAAAACAAGTATAAAATCTCTTTAATTCTACAAGCTACTTGGAAATGTCGAGACAACTACACTACTAAAACAACATTCATATTTAGAAAACAAAAATACAAACATAAAACCAACATAGGAAAAAGAATGATAATATGGATTAAGAAGAATATATTTTAAATGTTTTAGTTCTGAGAGCGGAGGGGCAGTCTGGATTTCTGCGGCGTTGATTCGTTTTCTGGCACTTTTTGCTTCGGGGGGATCTTCATTTCCTTCTTGGCGCTTTTCTTGTGCTGTGAAACAAAAATACCCTTTTATTGTTTTGATTTTTGAATGTGTAAAACAATAACAGAACTTTTTTTATAATGATGAAACATGAGAACTCAGTGTTTCCCACAGATCTGAAATATACTTGTGGTGGTATCCGAGAACGGGGGGTGCTCGTGCAGGAATCCTGAAGTCAAATGTAAGACCTTTTTTTAAGACCCTTTCCATACATTTTAAGACCTCATCGCCACTTCAAGTTCTAACCGGTTACCTTGGCGACACACTTCACCTCACATTGACTATATACAGTATTGATTGTCCTTCCTCCTCATCTTCCAACCATTTGGACGCAAACTTGCATTTCCCCATAACGATGTTGCTTAGCAACCGGCGTAAACAGGACCTTCGCGTGCTATCGACGCAGTGAGCGTGCGATGTCCTGTTCAGATGACGTCCAATCCAACGGGATGCCATAAATAAACTCCACAGAATCACACTACACACCTACGCAGTGACTACATTCAGGCAGACCTCTTTGGACCATTTATATACTTATTGAAAACAAGCTATAAAATGTAACACCTTGGAAAATGCCCTTTAATACTTTTAAATAGTCTTCATTTTTGATAAATTTATTGATCAATTTTTTAATACTTTTTAAAGACCCAGCGGACCCCCTGAAATGGAGCTCGCTCATGAACTGTTCACCGGAGCCTCGCAGCGGAGTTACAGCAGAGCGCATAAAGCAGACCCTTCACGCGATAGCAGAGCGAACAGGTACAGTAGGGGTAGTTAATCTATCGCAGGTGGCGTCGTGCTCGCGGACGGATAAGAAAAAAACTAAATGGGTCTTAAATATACTTTGGCGGACGTTAATGTACCTGGGCGGACCGCACCAGTAAAGTCTATGTGTGGGAAACCCTGGAATTATTATACTATACCAACTTAAGCAGTGCCAAATTGATAAACAAAAATTTTACTGACTCTAAATTATATATAAACAAATAATCTACTTAATTACACAGCCGAAAAGGGGTGGGAAGAAGTATTCAATCCCACCCCTTCTCCCAAAAACTAAATTATTAATATATATATATAAATATTTTTTTTAACACTAGCACTGCCAGAGATTTTTTTATACCTAAAACCGCCACCGGGGTGAAATTGACCCGGTATTAGAATGCATTGATTTTCAAGGTAAAAGTATTGCTTTAAAAAGAAAAATGGTCCTGTGGTATTGGTATTTTGACAAGAAATGTTGTTAAATTGTTTCGTTTATTAACGCTACAACATAGCGTTTCGTGAGGCGGGTTGTTGGATGAAAAGCAAACAGCTGTTTGCTGCGGAGCGCAGCGCGAGCAGTCTCCCGTGAGCGGGAGCGCACTCCTTCACTACAGACTGTCGCTATCAATCAATCTATCTCTCTCTATCTATCTATAAGGAACCGCAGTAGATAGAAGGCGTTGCTATAGCAACACGTCATGTTTGTTTACACGCGGAAATCAATAGCGCAAAAAGGGGTGGGGTCAATATGACCCGCTGGGCGGAAATAAAGGTATAAATGGAAAAATTTTGGGCGATTTCCTCAATCTGACTTCATATTGACCATTTTTAACAACATAGGGTGCTACATAACACTTTCAGGAAAAGTCACGGACTGGGAGACTTTAATATTTTATTGAAAAAAAGTTACATACAATAAAAAACAGCTCTGGGTCAAATTGACCCGATTGGCGGTTCTAGTGTTAAAAACATAAAACCACAAATAAAGTGCTCACCTTGAAGAAGGGAACGCGTTTGCCCTCGTTGAAGACGAGGTTCTCGTCGATGAAGGACGGCTCGGTGGCCAGACTCTCGTTGAACGTGCTCAGATCCTCCAGAGAGTCCTTCAGGGGAGACACAGCAGAGTTAAGAGTTTATTTTATTTGTTCCATTATTTAAAATAAAAGCAGTTCTCCAGACATTTTATAGATTTGGTTTGAGAAATGCAGAATTGTTTTCTGTTAAATTAAATCTAACAACCCGGGTTCCAACAGCTTTTTAATACTTAGTCTGAATTCAATTGAAATTGTGGTGTGAAGGAATTCCCAGGAGAAAACCGAAAATGAAACGTACGTGATCAACCAGGCTGTGTTGTTTCTCCTCCTCTTCCTCTTCCTCCTCCTCCTCCTCCTTGATGGCGGCCTGCAGCTCCTCCTGCTGCCGCCTCAGGCTCTCCAGCAGCGCCGCGCGGCTCCTCGACCTCTCCAGCCGCCGGGGATACACAAACTCCCGACGCTGAGGGGTGGCACCTGAAGGCAACAGCAGAACAACTGTGTGAGTGACCGGGACACGTTCAAGGACATGGAAACACGAGACTTGGTACTTTATCACCATTCTACAAACAAATGGCTTTGAGATAATTCATTTGTAAAAAGACCTTGGAAATTGTTCAGTGTTCTTTTTCTGTAGCAGAGTACTTTGCTTGTAGATGGGCAAATTACATTTTGAAAGCATGGACATGTTTTTCTCATAAATGTACAATTTTAATCTTGGAAAATGTAACTTTTATTATAAGTTATAATAATAATAAATTTCATTTATATAGCACACTTTAAAAACAACGTCATCTCTAAAATGAAATAAATAAAATAGTTATATTAGCTGTAACCAACAGCTCCATAATTAAAAATGTCCCTTTGAACGACTGTATTTAAAGGTCACCAATCTGCTATTTTTAGGCAGTAGCATAGGTCTCCGTCTCAGACATATAAAAATATATAAAAAACATGTCTATGAAGTGTTTTGCTCAAAATACCAAACAGATCACCCATTCCAGCCATGCCTCATATCCCTCTGTTTCACTTCCTGTTTCTAAAGTGCTGATTTGGGGAATAAAGCTTTAAAAAAATAAATAAAAGAGGAGGGGTCTGAGCTCATGCGGGACCCGGCAGCTACCGTCTAAACTAAATGCTGCCGTGATGAAACGCCATATCATGGATTATCAAGGATTCTCTCTGAAACAGTCTGGAGCTCAAAGGCTTTCTCTCTTGCCGGTTATACCACAAGGTGAGTTCCTTTCTACTTCCTGCTTCTTCACACACATGCTCTCCAGCACAGGTTAGCTCTGACGGAGCGTCCACACAGCAGCGTGCGTAGAAGCTTCCAACGCTTCTGCCCGTTCACTTTGAATGGGGTGACGTCACTTTTAGCCGAACTGCATTTTGGGAAGCGACGTGGAGGCGTTGCTGCCTTCAAAAGTTGAGCAATGTTCAACTTTTGACGCCTCGGCAGAAGCGTCAGCCAATGAAATCCCGTTTATGCAAATCTGCCAGTACAAGCGCTAGCCAATCAAACCACGTGTATGCTGGGAGAGACTACGCAGGTCATTTCCTCATATTCCAAAAAATGGAGGGAAAGTTCATTACAGCGGGAGTGAATCACCCGGTGCTGTTTGATCGGTCTCTGTTCATCTACCGGGATACAAACCGGAGGAGCGAGGCATGGAGGGAGGAGGCAGAGGCAGGGGGTGGAACTGGTAGGTTTTCGCCTGTTTGGGGATTTTATATCCAGTTTACTTCGTTTTAACATTGCTATTGCTTTGTATGCCGGGGGCGGGAGATTCATGCGATTGGTTGTTGGTCGCAAAAAATCCCCAAGCTTCAGACACGCCCACCGCCAACGCACGCCGCTGTGTGGACGCTCCGTGAGTGTTAGCGATGCTAATGTAAACACCGACCATATTACGTCCAAAACAGTCGGGCTTTGTTCTGATAGCAACGTTTCTGATTGGGCCGTGGGTCCACATTTCAGATATTACGTCATATCGGACGCAAATCTGGATCAGCTCCGTTGTTCCCCGTTTTTAGAGATTTGGGTACGGAGGAAAAGAGAGAGGGTTTATTTTCTGACGCTGCGTGAGTCCCCCGACACACCGGGGACACGTGTTGATGTATAAAAGAAATAAAAAGTGCATTTTGAAGGATAGGTCCCCTTTAAAACACAGAGACCATGTAACAAACCCCTAATGTCAGAACTGAACACAGAAGTTGAGTATTCAAATGTAAGGACGTCTTAAAACAGAAAAAGCCGTCCGGGTTAATAAAGCTCAGCGCAAGTTCAACCAGGAAACCCGTCTTTACTCATTCATTCACATATTCCCTGTTTACTACTCTCTCCTCTCAATCAGTGATCGGGACGTCACTCCCCAGCTAAACCTATCACTTCACTCTATTCCCACAAGCCTATCATAGCGCATTGCTAAACCTCTCAATCTGCCCTCTCCCCTTCCTCACAGTTGTCATTTCAGGCGACTCAACGCAGCCTCCCTCCACCGTCCTTTCTTCCAAAGTCAAGCTTAAACCACTACTCTTCTGACCGACCTCCATCAATCCCATCATGCCTCCTCCACCACCACCAGTGTCTAGACCCCAGGGGGGGGGGGTGTTCATCGGATCAGTTTTCCCCTCCCGAATGATAGTCCAGCACAACGGGGTCTATCACCAAACACCATTACATGCATCTGTGTTTTCCCGGCAATACATATGCATCGTTGCATCAACACGGTCTCTCCTGATTGAAATGTAAGTACCGGTGGGGACGTCCTGCTGCAGCTCCTCCTGCAGGAAGCCGGTCACCAGCTGCTGGCCCGTCTCCACACCCCCCCTCAGTTCCTCCCTGCTGCTGGCCCAGGACGTCCCGGTCCCTGCAGGTCTGCTCCTGCACCGCCTCCAGAGCGCGCTGCACCCCCGCCTGCCGACTCGTCAGATCCTCCTGAGCCGAGCGCAGCTGGTCCGCACAGCGAGTCTCCACGCTCTGCAGGAGAGGAGACAAGGAGCACGTTAGCAGAAGACGTCCCTTACAGCAGTGGGTCCCAACCTTTTTCAGTCAGGCACCCATTGTGCAATTGGAAATATTTTCGAGCCCCGCCCTAATCCGGTTCCCACCCAGATTGGTAGAATTAAATTATACATAGTTGAACAAACATTTTCTCTGCTAATAATAACAAGACACAAAGATCCAACTCTAATTGTATATATTATTATGGATGGAACATGAACCAAAGTGCTTGTATTGGCAGATGACCCTGTGCCACTGTGAAATAATGAGGCCCAATTGAAACGATTACAAGTACTGCTTTTCGATCCGGTTCTTTAACAGTATTTCTATAGGCTGTTTTTAAGGGAAAAACTAAACAAACTAGAAGCAGAATTCAAATTGATTAATGTTATGTATAGTGTGGATTATGGGCAGCTAGCACAGATGTAAGTACTGTACTTATGAGGTACTTAAGTATTTCCACTTTTGCTTCTGTGTACTTCTACTCCACTACAATTCAGAGGTACATGGTGTACTTGTACTCCACTACAGTTATGTAATACCTTTAGTTACTCTACAGATGTGGATGCATGATGTGAAATATAATCAACTCTTAAATCAGACTTTAGTTCCACCTGGAGTAAATTCACAAGCTGCCCTGCAGTACACCGCTTTTACTTAAGTACTTGATCCGAGTACTTCTCCCACCTGACATCAGCCATTATAGATACTATGGCCATCTGAGTGTGTATGGTTTGTTTTTAACTGTTTAATACAGTTAATTATTCAAAATGTCAGAGTTCCTTATTTTTAAACTGAAACTTGCACTACTGTTCAAACATAAATACCAAACCGAGGTACGAACCGGGCTCGTCCACTTTTCTTTCAACTGCCGGTTGTGTTAAAAATGTGTACATTTTATGATCAAACAATGTTTGTTTGCAACTTCTTCCCAAGCTTCACTCGCGCCCCCCTGCAATAGCGCTGCCTGCCTTACAGGGACATTTCTTTCTCCACTCTGTTGTGTTTACACACAGAGGATATATACATGCACACACACCACCACATGCAGAGGAGAGGTGGCAGCGCAGAGAGGGAGCAGTTAGGACATGTTCTGAGTCTCAAGCTTTTTGATGTGATAATGAAACCTAACACTTCAGTGTAATTACATCTGAAGACCCACAGGTACAGAGGTTTGGTTTTGTGTTTTACATTTCCTTTCAGAGTGCCTTTGTTTGGTTTAGAGAAAGGTTTTGTTGTCATTAAGATTTTAAACATATTTTTACCTTGAGTTTTTATTCATTTAGTTTATCTTTTCCCCACATTATACATTCAGGTGAAGCAAGTGTTTTTTTTACTTTGGTATAAAAAAAAAAATCTAAATTTCACATTTTATATCAAATGTATTATAAATAATAAATGCATTAAATATTACAAAAATAAAGCCTAAAGACCAACAGTCTGTGCATCTGATTTCCTTTTCATTTAAAAGTGCATTTGACAGAGACAGATGTAGTGTATTTTTGAAAATCCATTTTGAGTTATTATATTTAACTATATTAAACATTTAGTTTGAGTCTTTCATGCATTTCAATTTTTCATTTACTTAGCTTTACTTTGAATATAATAACATTCATAACCTTGAAAACACAACAGTTAAAATTAAGCATCATTGAAACTTTTATAAAACATACACTAATGCTAAATAAAAAAAATAAAAAACATACATTAAATAAAGAAAATGGTCTGCAACAGGATGATAGTCAATCAGGCAGAGAAAGCCTTTTGCCGATTAACAGATAAAAACAGAAAAAGCTGAAAGAGAACCCATGTACCTGTTGGAGGGTGTGCGCTTCACTGGAGGTCTCCCCCAGCAGCGACAGGTGTTCCTGGGCTTGCGTCTCTGCGTGCTCCCCGACCCTGGAGCTCCACTGGAGGTCCCGCTGCACCAGACCTGCAGACAGGAAGCGACGCCATCAGTAACCATGCCAACTGAGTGCACTTGTGATTTAAAAAAAGGTCTAAATGATGCGTGGCGTACCGGACACGGAGCCGTGGAGGTGCGAGCAGTAGCCCGTCAGCTCCTGCAGCGCCACGTGCTTCTCCTGGGCGTTCAGACGCAGAGCGGAGGAGAGCGAGGAGGAGGCGGAGGAGAGGAGGTCCGTCTGAGCCGAGGCCTGCAGCTCCACCGCACCGCAGCCGCTGGACAGGACACACAGAACAGGTGAGTCGAGGCTTTTATTGTCATGGAATATAGCTACAGTGTAGTTATGACGATGAAACTCTGAGGTCACAGGCTCCTCCCACAGTGCAACACAATACAAGAGATAAGAGTGCAAGTAAATACAAATAAAATAGAATAGTGCAAGAATAGTCGATATACAAGTAATTGGAATATGATATATTAGATAAATAGTTTTATACGTTTTTAATTTACAACTTTTTATTTTTGTTATAGAGGCGAAGTCCCTCCCTTTCCGGGGGAGCTCCATGGGACCTTATTTCGGAAAAATTATTGAAGTCAATGGAGAGAGAAAGATTATCTTTCGATCCCGTTTGAATTGTGCCACGAATTACACACATGATGTTTGTCAATTTAAAAGATAATTTTACAAGTCAAAAAAGTCTAAATGTGTCGTAAAACTGTGAAGTAACGCTTTTGTTTGTGTGAAACCGCTCAATGAACTACATCTCCCGTCTCGCTCCACACACCAAGACGGCCGTCACGTTGGAACATTTCACTTCTTTCCCTCAGAATGAGGCGGAAAGTATTAAAAGAGGTGAAAATCACTCCAAGGCTGGGCACGTTGAGAGCTGCACATACTCACAAGGGGAGTAACGGCCGCGAAGCTTCTGCCCATTCACTTTGAATGGGGTGACGTCACAGCAATGTTCAACTTTTGAAGCGTCAGCCAATCAAATCATATGCCAGTAAAACTCTAGCCAATCAAACCGCGTGCTTGTGTGTCCGGGGCGGGAGCTTCATGTGATTGGTTGGTTGCTTCAGACACCCGCCGCAAGCTTCAACGCACGCCGCCGTGTGGACGCTGCGTTAGTCGGTTCCTGAGAGCCAGCATGCGGGACCGGGACTCTGGGATTTGTAGTCTTTCTAGTTGCGTATTTTAGTCTTATATTTCAGCAGTTTTACGACAAACTGACTTTTTTGACATGGAAATTATCTTTTAAATTGACAAACATCATATGTGTAATTCGTGGCACAATTCAAACGGGATCGAAAGATAACTTTTCTCTCTCCATTGACTTCAATGCATAATTTTTCCGAATAAGGTCCCATGGGTCGGCAGTAGAAGGGCGGGACTTCGCCCCTATAGTATTATTATATATAGCACTGAACAATTTTTATTTTTGTCTATTTATTTACACACACATAACAAGGTGCCAGCGCAGGACAAGTGGATAAAAAGAGAAAATAATTGTTGTTACTTTAATCTTGTTTTATTTATATACATTATTTAGTTAACGGTTATTTTTACTGCTTACTTTCTTTGTGGTCTTAATAATAACCCTGGTAAAACTTATAGTCGAACATATAGTATTTATTAATGTGTTCTTTTACATTTCTTATATATGTACACACATGACATGGTGCCAATGTCAAACAAGGAGATATAAAAAGAGGAAAATCATTGTTTTTACTTTAATCTTGTTTTGACCCTGGGTCTTTGCGGATATTTTTCCCCCCCTCCTCCTGTGTGTGTGTGTGTGTGTGTCTGAGTGTGTGTGTGTCTGAGTGTGTGTGTGTGTGTGTGAATGTTGTGCTGCGCCTAGGTTCCCCTAGGCCTGGGCGTAACAATCTTGTTTTATTTATATATCTTTTGTGTCAACAGTCGCTCACTTTTGTGTTTTGAATAGTAACCCTGGCAGAGTAACAGAACCTCCTGGTGTTAGTGTGCGTCCCACCTGCTGATGTTGTCCTGCAGGAGGGTCAGGGGTCTCTGCAGAGCGCTGGAGGACGAGTGCAGCCCGCTGAAGTCGCTCTGCGTCTCCATGGAGATCAGACCCAGCTGATCCTGTAGGAACTGCATGGTCTGCTTCATACCCTGAGAGAGGCAGGACCACGGCGATGTCAGCACAATCATTCGTTTATTTACAGTTATTTGCTAAAAGGTTAGCAATGAGACAAACCAAAACATTTCAGACGTGTGTATCTCACGGCAACTTGAATTCATGTTCCTTTGTTATTCATGTTTTATTATCTTTGCTTTTAAATGAGTGTTTTTAATGTTTCTTAATCAGGGTAGATGCAGGCATCCTGAAGTCAAGTGTAAGACCTTTCAAGACCTTTTTTAAGACCCTTTCCATACATTTTAAGACCTCATCTCCACTTTGAGTTCTAACCGGTTACCTTGGCGACACACTTCACCTCACATTGACTATATGCAGTATTGATTGTCCTTCCTCCTCATCTTCCAACCATTTGGACGCAGACTTGCATTTCCCCATAACGATGTTGTTTAACAACCGGCGTAAACGGACCTTCGTGCTATCAAGCAGTGAGCGTGCGATGTCCTGTTCAGATGACGTCCAATCCAACGGGATGCCATCAATAAACTCCACAGAATCACACTACACACCTACGCCATGACTACATTCAGGCACACTGTAGAACACAACCTCTTTGGACACTTTATATACTTCTTGAAAACAAGCTACAAAATGTAACACCTTGGAAATGCCATTTAATACTTTTTAAGACCCCGCGGACCCCCTTAATGTCTTTCACTTTGTGAAGCACTTTGAATGGCCTTGTGTTGAAAGGAGCTGGATAAATAAACTTGCCTTGCAAAAAATATATTTGATCACGACTTGTTATGTATGGTCACAAAGAAAATGACCCTCGCATCTATGAGTAAGCATGTATACAATTATTTCTCATCATGTTTTAAAGCATCTTATAAGTCATATGAAACCCGGCACCTTGTACGTATATTATCCAAAAACATGTATTCTTATTTACACATTTATGAACATTGATCCTATACGTGAATTTGTTGAAACCTCATGCACTTTCTGGTTGGTTGCAAGTTGAAACTAAATCCAAGTCTAAAAATCCAAAGCTTCCGACTGAAGGTGTCTCACCGCCTGGTGTTTGTCCTGCGCCGCTCTGATCTGCTCCTGCAGCTTGTTGTGTTCGTCCTGCAGCGAGCCGAGACTCTGCAGCGCCTCCTCTCTCACCCCCCCCAGCTGCCCCACCAGCCCGCTGAGGACCACCGCCAGCTCCTTCATCGCCTCCACCTGAGAGCGGGGGACAGAGAACAGTGCACGTGAGATACCAAGTGGAGAAAAGTCATGAATAGAGTGGTGCAGGAATGAGTCCTGAAACCAGGAAGTGAGTTAGCATGTTACCACTTCCGGTCAAGCCCCCAGGAAGTGCGCCGGGCTCTGAGGAAAACATTAGTTGTGGCCAAACGACGGTACTACACTTCCGTATCGGTCCTAAAGTTGTAAAATGTGCTAATAACGTTATTCTGAGTTATTTTCCTCGGCTTTATGAAGGCGCATCTGAGAGTGGGAGCTCGGGGGCGGGGCTTAAGGGGCAACTCAACTGTGCATGCTCTGCGAGCGCACATACGGGTTCTTCTGCGCTGACGTCACGTGACTTGAATTTTGAATTGAGCCGTCCCTTATACTATCTCTTAACGTCTCCCTGCCGACAGGGACACCCGTCCTGGCACGGCAATTGGAAGATGCGGCGGAGTTTTTATTTTTTCGTCACCGGAACACGCTTTGCTGGCGGCAACAAGAATCCCACCAGACTCCTTTGCCCCGCCAACAGAGGGATGTCCTTGTCTGTCATTTCAAGCGATAAAAACTCTCGATCTTCTCTCAAATTATTACATTTTTGGGAACGTCCTCGGCTCGAGTTCAGGGCGTTACGAGCTGAACAAGAGCTTCAAATGATGGCAAGACGCCCCCCTGGCGGAAACGCTGGTACTTTAAGACTATATAAAAATGCATATATAAATATGTTATATATATAAAATAATGTTATTGCCTCTGCATTGGATTATTATCGGACAGGGTAATAACTTCATAATTAACTACGTCTGAAAGCAGAAGTCTAGGGCAAATAATTGCAAGTCTCTTCAGTGAGCATGTCACAAAATGATTTAAAAAGAAAAAAAGTGAAATCTTGAAATAAAAGTCTAATTCTGAGAAGTCAAATGAGAGATGCATTGTGGGACATGTAGTTTGTGTGCTTCTGTAAATCAGTCTGTAACCGTTCATTGCAAGCTCTTGTGGGGCCGCATAAAATGAAGTCGCGGGCCGGATTTGGCCCCCGGGCCTTGAGTTTGACACCCCTGCTTTATAGCATAACGTTAGCATTTTGCTTCTGGTGATTAGATTTATGATTCGAACATTATAAAAGTGGAGTAGACATGTGGAGAACAAAACGTGCATTTATCAAACAGGTTCGTTTTCCACAGACCTTGTTTTTTTTACAATATTCCAAAATCTTATGGAGAAATCCCGTTGGTTTTTTGTCGAGGGAACCAGCAGCTTACTTCCGGGTCGGTCTACAAATACGTCATCACTGCACCGCTCTATTGTATTTATATTTGATTAAGCAGTTGGCCATATTTCATTTTATTTAACTTGCCAGTTTTTTACTTTTTGATTTCTATGCTACATGTTGTGTAATATTTTTATTTTACATCTTCATTTCCCAAACATACTTGCAATAAACCTGCATGCAAGATGTTTACGAAGAGCTTCAATCCGACAGACAATAGGCGAAAACAAACAGATTTCTAACGATATCTTTCAATTAATTTCGTTTTTAAAAAGAAATAGAAAAAGGCCTTTCTTCAAATTTAAAAACTGATCGACACCAAAGAAATAAATGTTATGAAAAGCAATAAAGGGACTAAGTACGTTTTCAATGTTTCAACTTTACAAATAGTGCTTCAAAGTATTTGGAACATCCCTTAAAGCTTAAAAAAACTACTTAATTTGTATCTCTATTGAAAGAAAGCTTGAGTAAGAAGATGATAACAAAGATGAGAAGTACGCTTTTTGTGGAGCACATGTGGAGGAGGAGTTGAGGAATCTTGACGGAACCACATTTCATCCACATTTTACACAAATCTGGACTCACCTTGTCGGCCAGATCTCGCTGCGTCTCCACGGTAACCCTCAGAGTGTCGCTGAGCTCCTTCACGGCCGACACACCCATCAGAGTGCGAGTCACCAGCACCTCCTCCATGTCCTGCCGGTGCTCCTCCTGCACACAGAGAAGTAGAGAAACATTCGATACGTTTGTCTTCGATCCACCTGCCAGCTCCGAATGATCACCCACACCGATGAGAGTCAACGTCTGAGGAACCTTTACCTTCTCTGAATTCATTTAACAATATTTATAGATGGATGGGAAATGTTTGGGTTGCAGCAGTATCAAAAACACAAGGCAATGTACATAAGAGAAACTAAGACACAGAAACAAACAGCCCAATATATTTCAGACATAGAAATAAAATAGCATTAAAAAGGTTTGATGCATTTATGTAGGCCAACCCGAGTGTTTGCTCTCCGGTTCCCGCGACAAGAAGCCATTAAAAACGTAGAGGCACTAATTCAGCTACTTATACACAACCCCTTTTCTAAAAACAGAACGTTACCCCAAACCAAACCTTATCTTTAAGCTCTCCCGTCTTTGAGACAAGGAAGCCGGGACAAAAGCTACAAAAGCTGCCTTATTCTCAATTTTTAAAACGTATTCCTGCAGAAATGTATAACCCCATAATAAAAGCAGCTTCACACCACAGGCACAACCCTCAAAGAGCCCTCCTGTGTGTCGACCAGCGGAGAGGGCCCTGAACGCACCAGCAGCTGCAGCAGGCTCTCCTTGTCCTGCAGACACAGCGCCTCCTGCTGCTTCACTTTGTCCCGACAGCGACTCACGCCCTCAGACACCAGCTGCCCGACCCCCCCCACGAACGACTCCACGGTGGTCAGAGCACCTTTTAGCGCCGCCTCGTTCATCACCACCACGCCGTCTGGACAGAAAGACAGAAACACGTCATTATAACTAAAACCACACGACTATTATTGGTCACTTTTAGTATTTTGTTAGATTTCCTCAACTTTATTCGTTTCTCTTTTCTCCTGTTAGTCTGTTCTTGGTTATAATTGTGGTTTAAGTATTGTACGCCTTCAAGCGAAGGTCAACTATGTATGGAGTGTCAATTGATGCACAATAGCAGAGTTCCCGTTAGCCGGTAATTACCGGACTACGACCGGTAAAATATGCTGAAGACCGGCAAATCTAAATCTCTCCGGTCAAAGCGTCCGGTCAAAATAATTTCCCTTTAGCGCAATACCGCATCGGTTGCGCCACTTATGTGACAGACAAGAAGAGTATGTGACAGACAAGAATAGTCAACTCTAATGTCTAACACTTAATGTGGAGAAAGAGATGTCCTGGATGGGTTGATTGTGCGTTGATCTGTTGGTAATGCCTCGGGGTTCCGGTGGGCATGTAAACAAATGCATAATGCTGCGCTATACTTTGCAGCCTCACCCGGTTGCATAGCGATGCTTATTGTTTAGGTGTCTTTTAATAAGCAGGTAGTCCTATCATTAGCTAGAGCTCGCTGGATCTGATCGATATGGACATAAACGCGAGTGAAGTCTAATCTGACGGGAGAGAGAGAGATCAGCTGCTGCCGACGAGTCGACACGCAGCTCTGCATGCTCACCTGCAGCGGTGAGCGGACAAAACACTTCAGGTTAGAATATCACACGTAGCTATTTTAGTTACCTCTCAAACTACCTAAACTAGTTATAGATATGTTTAGTTTTACTGTCGTGTCACTCATCACTGATCCGCGAGCTGCATGAGACTGACGGGCTGTCAGGAGAGGGAGAGCGTCCCGTTTATTATCCCCGTGTTATTGTAAATTACTGTTCACTTTTGAATAATGTAGTTAATCTACTATAATTAGTTTGTTTAATATCGAATCACCAATTTGTTTTAAAGCTCAATGAATAACAAAGAAGACCTTTGACCGGCACTTTTCAAATGTTGTCCGGTAGATTTAAACTTTAACGGACATGTTGACCGGCGAAAAAATATTCTAACGGGAACTCTGTACAATAGTAGAGACGAAGCTGAACACTAGCAGCTTTGAACAATGTACCAAATGTCTTTTCGAAGTGTCCCCGTTTCTCCTCTGGCTACACATATATTTGTACTTAATTAAAAAGAGAAATAAAATGTACCAACAGTGTCCGTGACAAGCAGACCTACATGTCGGACTCTGAATATGCAGGATTGCCTTCAAACATTTTGAGCACCTGCTCCAAAGAACACTTTTGGATTGAAATGGCATTTTAAATATGTGGGAATAACTCCACACGACGACCGTCTCTCTGTCGGATCCCCTGCTGCTCTGTGCTCTCACCGATGGCCTGAGAGTAGCCGCTCAGCATGTGCTGCTGTTTGTCTCCGTGCTCCTGAACGCAGCGCTGCATGCTGCTGAACGCCCCCTCCATGCGCTGAGAGAAGCTCTGCTGGATCTCCCCGTTGTGCTGCTCCACCTGCAGAACAAAGCACGTGCGTTAGTTCCCGATTGAAAGTAGCAAACCTTTCAGTCGTTGATCAGAAAGACTCGACACATCGAAGGAAAAATATTTGACCTTTTTCTTCCTGTCCAGCTTTTCATGCAGACCCGAAACGTCGCTGGTGCTGGCGTCGACTGTACTCAGCAGCTGGAAGATGATACGAAACATTTTAAATTAAAAACTTTGGGGTAAGTACTTCGTTAAAGCGGACCTATCATGCAAAATACACTTTTTGATGTCTTTTCTACATCAACATGTGTCCCCGGTGTGTCGGGGAACTCACGCAGCGTCAGGAAATAAAACCCTCTCTCTTTTCCTCCGTACCCAAATCTCTAAAAACGGGGTACAACGGAGCTGATCCAGATTTGCATCCGATATGACGTAATATCTGAAATGTGGACCCACGGCCCAATCAGAAAGCTGCTATCAGAAACAATGCCCGACTGCTTTGGACGTGTTTACATTAGCATCGCTAACACTCTAGGGATGCATATCGTTGACTTTTTTACGATACCGATACTCAACCGATACATATCGTGATACTTTGAAGATTTATCATCCCACAATTACTCCCAGGAAGCGCTTTACGATATAGTTAACATGTCAAATGAATATTAAATTCAATGGTGGGACTTCTTGGACCTTTTAGTACTGAACAAACAATGAAAAATACATAACGATTATGGAATATCTTTTATCAGGTGTGCCGCGTGAATAGCACATCTTGTCCATGCAAACAGACCGTTATAATTAATGTTAAACCTGAGATTCGACCAGAGAACAAATACATAATAGAATAAAGGTCATGAGATCTCGGCATTGCACAAACAAACAAATCTCATCTTTAAAATCAACATTTGCCTGAGAGAAAACAAATCCCATCACAGTCCATTTGTGGGACTTTTACCTTTCTAGTATTGAACAAACAATGAAAAATACATAAAATATGAAGAAAAACGATTACGCAATCTAATTTATAACACCGCCATCACGGGCCGCGGACTCACTTTTAAAATTAATTTAAACATGTTTTTTTAAAGTATCGAAACCGGATCTGATTTCGGTACGGTATACCGTAGCCACCAGTAACCGGTATTTCGGTAATACCGGATACCGGTATGCATCCCTATAACACTCAGAGCTAACCTGTACTGGAGAGCATGTGTGTGAAGAAGCAGGAAATACAAAGGAACTCAACCGGCGAGAGAGAAAGCCTTTGAGCTCCAGACGGTTTCAGAGCCTTGATAATCCATGATATGGCGTTTCATCACGGCAGCATTTAGTTTAGACGGTAGCTGCCGGGTCCCGCATGAGCCCAGACCCCTCCTTTTATTTTCTATCAACCTTTCTTCTTTTAAAGCTTTATACATAAAATCAGCACTTTAGAAACAGGAAGTGAAACAGAGGGATAGGAGGCGTGGCTAGAATGGGTGATCTGTTTGGTATTTTGATCAAAACACTTCAAAGACATGTTTTTTATATATTTGTATACAAGTAGTGTGTACCTGTCCGGCGGTGTGGTACAGGGACTCCTGCGCGGCGCTGAGCTCGGAGCTGATAAACTCCTCCTCCGTCAGCTTCTCTTGGGTCTGCAGAAGATCTTTACTCGTCTCCTCCAGCCTGAAAACAACAACAATTATCATGTTAAAAATAAAGAAAATATCTACAGCGCCATCCTTCATAATCTTTGGATCAGTCACCTCTGCTGCTTCTCGTCCAGGTCGACGCTGCACTGCTCCAGCTTCGTTTTACTGTCAACAAACAGCTCATTCACCTGCAGACGGGAACCCAACGAATACATCACGGACATCATTAAACGTTGTTACCGTCGTTGAGATGATGTTAATCCCAGACTCACGTACCTTCTTGATCTCCTTCTCCATGGTAGCAATCCGGTCGATGTACTCGACCGAGTGCTCCACATGAGAGCTGAACTGAATAATCATAGACCTGAAACACACACACACACACACAGTTAACACACACACACACAGCTAGCATCAACATATCATATTATCTAAAGGACAATGCCAAACGAATGAACTGGTGTTTGTCAAGTTGACCTACTCGTAGTTCTCTGAAGACAGATAGACTCCGTTCTTGTCTCGAGTCGCAGCCAGATCTCGCTTCAGACGCTCGATCTCCTCCGTGTATTCCTGAAGGGACAGAAACACAAGTCAGTATATTCCTTAAAAAGCTGTTTAAAATGTACATCCCAGACATTTCTGGAGAAAGTAAATTGTTTGTTCTTGTTGTGTGTCAGTCATCCACACCAATCAGAAGTGCTGTGCTCCACATGCACCAGCCATTGTTAACCAATCAGAAGTGGCCCATGATAGAAGGAGACAGATTGATCCAATCACCTGGCAAGTGCTTCTGAAAGTGCCTGCCCTTTCCAAATGGCTTCCAATGGAGCTTTAGATGCTTTGGTGAAAGCATCTGAGTCAGGTTAGTGATGCTCCATCACGTGTTTCTATCACAGGGAGAATCTGAAACTGAAGCTTGACTTTAAAACAACGGAAGTTTCATGTAAGTTTAGTTCTTTCACTCGTAGCTCGGGCTGCGGGGGTGCTAGAGACGGGAGCACGTTGATGCGACCTTCCGAGCCGGAGTTATGGCCGCGTTTTACAATAAACTTCCGTTGGGTCGCTTAAAAACAAATATCGCAATATCTGTCAGAAAAATCGCAATTAGATTTTCCCCCAAAATCGTGCAGCCCTACTTGATAATCGATGAATCTATCGATTAATGAAACGATTAATCGACTATTATGCCTTGCACAATTTCACAAACGCTCTTATTTAGCCATCAACTTTTAGATTTAGCTTGAGGTTGTTTTATGCATGTGGAAACTAACAATGAAGACAATAAAGATGAATACTTGATTCAAAAATACATATTTTTAAAGGTGGGGTAGGTACGTTTGAGAAACCGGCCCGAGATACACTTTGTTATATTCCATGGAATGCTTTTAGGATAGATTTTAAAATCATTTTACTTATTTGCAAAACTCTTGATTGTTGCTATATATTTTTATTTAAATAATTACAGACTCTTAGATTCCCTGCTGTAATTTCCATTAATATGAAATCTACCTTGATGAGCGTCCTCTTGGTGAGTTTCTGGTTGACCTCGGGTTTGTTCATGATGTTTTTGGCTCTGCTGGCGTACTCCAGCGTGCTCAGAGTCTCCTGCGCAGACGGACAGAACAGAAGTACAAGAACAATGAACATCCACAGAATAAAAAGTATCCATCTCAAAGCAGGCATGCACGGAGACGCCGGGACGTACCTCCAGGTTGCTGGAGGACGGCGACACGGTGGCGATGATGGAGGTTTTTGTTCGTCCTCCCAGAGAATCCTGCAGGATGCGGGTCAGCTTCGACTCTCTGGGGGAACAGCAGATCATTTATCTAAGTTACAACTAAATCACAAAAATGATAATAATAACAACTATATTAGTCCGGCAGCGGCTCAGTCAGTAGGGGCTTGGACTGTGAGCCGTAGGGTCGCCGGTTCAAGTCCCCGACCAGACCTAAAATATGGTGTGGACTGCTACTTGGAGAGGTCCCAGTTCACCTCCTGCCCTGCCGTGGTGCCCTTGAGCAAGGCACCGGACATCCCTCTCCCCCCCCACTCCCATTGCTCCCCGGGCGCTGTGCAATAGCTGCCCACTGCTCCTAGTGCTAGACTCCTGGTGCTAGGATGGGTTAAATGCAGGACACATGTCACTGTGTGCTCTGCATGTGTGAGCATTAAAGAGGGGTTCATTCCTCCAATTCTTTCTATATAATAACTCTAATGACTATTATCATGTTTATATAAAAATAGGATGAGAAATTAAACTTGTCTTGTAATCTGAACTTGTAGGAATTAATTTTACTTTATTATTTTAACCCTGGAAATAGGTGTATGTATGTAGGTGTAAGTAGTGGCGACTCGTCATCAGCCCCACCTAGTGGCAGCAGAAAGTAATGCAAATAATAATTGTAAAAACAAGCAAAACAAATGCATGTTAAAATATATTTTAAGATCATGTTTAGTCATCTGATTTGTCTGTACGTTGCTGTTTTAGTCTGTGTTCTTCTAATTAGTGTCTACAGTGTGCCTGTTGAGCCGTTTTGAGCGATGTGGGGCAAGCCCCGATCCTGCCCCTCCCTCTCACTGTCAAAGTGAATAGGTGCTGTAAAAACTACACGGCGCATGCTCAGAGTATTTTTCTATTCAATGTGTGCGGCAAAAAAATAATTACCAGTGGGGGCACGGTGCTGACATACCTACCAAACGTCATCTCATAATTCAGAGAGCTGATTGGCTGTAAGTACGTGTGCCGCGAAAAGTGTAGTTGTGAAGAGGAGACGAGAGAAGTTAATTTTATGTCATATATTTAGTTGATCTTCTGGGTTTTGGCTAAAGGCTATTGCTCTGCTGGATCGATTGATATTGTGCCCTCGCTGATGAGTGTCTGTGTTTCCCTTATATTGATCTGTGTGAGTATTTAATTACAGAATTATCTTTCTATCCTGCAACTGGATGACTAACAACTAAGATATGCATTCTTCCCTCTACTACTTTTGTTTGTTTTGCGGATGTATAAACTGTCTAATTGTTGAAATAGTAGAATAAATTAAATTAAAAAAGTTCATTCATGGGGAAACATGAGAAGGGTTCGTTCATTTGCAAACAAACGATATCCTTTCCATCCTTCTCCCTGATTGGCCGAGTGTCTCTACCTGTAGGGGATGTGGGGGCGTTTCTCGACCAGCGCCGTGATTACGCGGCCGAGCGTCAGCAGAGATTGGTTAATGTTCCCCGCCTCTCGAGCTCGTTTATCCACCGCTCCTGAACGCCCGATGTTCTCACTGCCGGCGAGATCCACCTGGAGGGGGGGGGGGAATAGAGACGAATAACTTTAGCGACATTTAAAAAAGGGGGAAGTCATATAATATCTAACACTTAACCATAAACGTTATCGTTTACTTTCTCCGTCTTTATATGTAGATATGACTTTTTCTCCGTTAATCTCCGCCACGTTGTTTCCATAGCAACAACAACTTCCTGTCAACAGCACTAACTCTCCTTCAAAATAAAAGCATGTCCATAAAAAAATAGGAAAGCCAAGCCAAATTACACTTAAGACACAACTGCAACGAAAGTAACAAACACAATATCCTTTTCAATTTCAAAGAACACAAATTGGGTTACATCAACAAATAACTATACTGTAGAATAACAAAATGAATGCCGTGAATAAACCGAAATATGTGTTGCGCTGCTGATTACTACGCACCCCCCCCCCCTCGCGGGCTGAATATTCGCTGCTGAGTACTACCGAATATCCGGAGCCCGAAAAATGGTATTCGGGACATCCCTACTTCAAAGACTGGTGTTTATCCTTTAGAAATCTCACAAGAGGACACATGACGTTACACTGCCCATATTAAAGACGATGGACATTTACCAGATTGAGTTTTCCGATCTTCACCAGCTCCTCTCCGTCCATAGTGATCTCCTTCATGTGAATGGTGACGGAGAACACCGAGTGGGAGCGACTGAGCAGAGACACAAGAAGGGGGAGGGTAAATACAAATCTTCCAAGGCACTAAATATTGGGTGTATATATACGGTTATACAGAAATGTCTGAAGGTGTGTGGTGCAGTTTTCTCTCCGTTATTACCTGGAGTAAGCGTTCATGAGCGTGGAGGCCGTCCTCCTCTTGGCTGACCCTCTCTCCAGGATCTGATACACTTCGTCTTTGTTGTGAACCGTCACCTCCTCCAGACCCTTCACCACCACGCCGCGCTGAAACACACGAGACGTCACAGAAGATTGAATTAGCAGGAACCATTTGTGTATTTTAATTGATCTGTATGAGCAATCGAAAACAGTTATTTTCTTCTCAAATATAGGCTTACAAATGAGACGGTGGTCTGTACTGATTGTATGGACAAAGAGAAAGAAAATAATGAAAGAATTAGGGCTGCACGATATATCGCGTCGAGACTCGAGACGATAATCGCGATATGTGAATGCGGACGTGCGAATAAGTAGGCAAATTAACTCAAACGTCATGTTACAATTCTTTTGCTGCTTGCTACAAAAGGAAGACTCGCGCGGCTCTCTTGTCAGGGGTGAGTGACAGCCAATCACAATCAAATCTCCAACGCAAAGGGACCCCGTGATCAAAGGTAAAAGCACTGAATAAAGTGGTTTCATGTGTTTCTCCAGGGCAGTTCGGCGCTGCTAACCGAGCTAGCTCAGCTTGTTGCTCTGATAACTTAAGATCCAGACGTCCGTGACGAAAATCCTTCATCCGGTTAAATATAGTTAGAAAAATACCAATTGTATCATTAACGTTCAAGAAAGGATGGTTTGCGGACAAAAACAAAAAAAACGGTCTTTTCGTCAATTCCTGTATTCAATGTCAGTTTTTTCCAATATCGTGCAGCTCTAGACAGAACACAAACAAACAATAACAACGACTAAAGTAATCCCTACATTCACTGCCAGTGAGCCTCATACACAGGATTATTCATCAGGAACATTGTTAGATGAATATAATAGAACAAATACATATATTCGTACAAACACACACACATGCACACACGATCGTTTTATAGAGAGTGGAATGCATTACAAAAAAAAGGTTCCCAGGCTTAAAAGTGCATTTAAAGAAAGAAAGACATCCTCTCCTCGTACACACTAATGAGGCAGAGGCTCAGAGAAACAAGTCTATTAATGGATTAGTCAACATTGTTTAAGTTTCTATATTTAATATGTTACCTTGTTCCGCGGGTCGTCGAAGAGCTGCAGCCGCTCGGTGACGTCTTCCCCGGTGCTCAGCAGGTCGAACAGCTCCTCGTTGTAGATCTCCAGCAGAGACACTTTGACGGAGAACTCGGTGCCGTTCTCCGAAAGCTTTTCGAAGATCTGGTGCAGCGTTCTGGGGATGACGCCGGCCAGAGGGTCCTAAAATCAGAAACAACGGTTTTATCAGTTGATAGAAGTGGTAACTATGCAGGGATGATGAACAGTATCTCTGTAACCGATAATAATTCAGTCTGTTCAGAGGCGCCTTCCAAACAAAGCCGATTCATAAAATATTCTGAGGAAAGGTTTAAGACGGTACAAGAGGACCGTAACACGGGACACGACAGTGAGTAGGCTGATCTGAACAGGCGGGTTTTGAGGAGGGACTTTAATGTGGTGATTGTGTCAGACTGTCGGATGTGAGTAAGCATCTCCCTGGTTCCCTCAACAAAAAGCCACGGACATTTCCCCATTGGGTTAATCCCATTTATTCACATTAAAAAGGCAATAGTCATGAGTAAAAAGCTAATGCTAGGCTATGACGGATCTACACAAGCTAACGTTGGCTAACGTTTGGAGCGATGACATTTAGGGGTCTCTTATAGACACTTGTTGGAAACCTTTGTGTTTGAATTCACCAGTGCGGTATTTACCGACGTATTTCATGACATAACGCTTGTGGTAACCATAGACCTTATTTCAGACTTCCAACCCAAACACATGACCTCCAGGCGAGGAAAGAGGAAGCGACTCATTCCTGCACCACTCCATACAGAAGGTGTCGATTTGATTATGCAAACACAAAGATAAACACGTCGTCGGTGCTCCCGCCTCACCTCCTCCCAGGTGAACTGCTCGTCTGGAGTCCTCTCTCCCTCCATGGTGAACGTCTTTCCTGTCCCCGTCTGCCCGTAACTGAACAGCACAAACACACATTTATTTTCTATAACAATAATGCAACTGAACACATAATTACAGTTCAGTTCAAAACAGAAATTAACACTTTTTAAGTTTTTAAAGTTACTCACGCGAAAACAGTGCAGTTGTATCCCATAATGACTTCATCCAGAATGGGGAAGACGACGCTCCTGTAGACGTCGATCTGCTTTGCTGCTGGGCCAAAAACCTGAAGAGAAAGGTAATTATATATGTTTTTATTAACAGATAAAAAAGGGGAAATTAAGCTCCAGTAAACATCTCAAATAAAATCTCCATTACGTTCATGATCTGGAGCGACGGACGGGCGATGTCCGTTTTTAATGTACATGAATGTTGATTAAACGCGTGTCGGCAAATTACATGAATGGCGGAACGCAGTGCGGAGTAATATTTAATAAAGAAAGTTGGCTTGTTCAGAAAAAGGTAATTTAATCTTAAAGTCCCATGTCATGTTTTTCTGGTTATCACCCCTTGTGTTATGAAGGTGTTTCTGCATGTGAACGGTCTGCAGTCACAAACCCTCAAAGTGCACCCTGTAGCGAGTAAACTCTAACACAGAGAAGACCCGTCTGTGCTGCCCCAGAACGCCTCGTTGGACATTTCTCTTTTTCTTCCTGGGTACAGTGACGTGACCATGCCCAAATGGACCAATCCGTGGAGCTCCTCACACCCTCAGCCGCGAAACTGTGATGCGCTGGAGGGGGGGGGGGTACTCTGACCGATAAAATATGCTGAAGAGCGGCAAATCTAAATCTCTCCGGTCAAAGTGTTCCGTCAAAAATAATTTCCCCTTAGCGCAATACCACATCGGTTGCGCCACTTATGTGACAGACAAGAATAGTCAATTCTAATGTCTAACGGCCCGTCCACACAGCGGCGTGCGTTGAAGCTTCCAACGCTTCTGCCCATTCACTTTGAATGGGGTGACGTCACTTTTAGCAGAACTGCATTTTGGGAAGCGACGTGGAGCGTCGCTGGCGTCAAAAGTTGAGCAATGTTCAACTTTTGGCGCCTCGACGGAGGCGTCAGCCAATCGAATCATATGCCAGTACAAGCTCTAGCCAATCAAACCGCGTGCTTGTGTGTCTGGGGCGGGAGATTCATGTGATTGGTTGTTGGGCGAGTGTCAGACACGCCCGCCGGCAAGCGTCAACGCACGCCGCTGTGTGGACGGGCCGTAACCCTTAATGTGGAGAAAGAGATGTCCTGGATGGGTTGATTGTGCGTTGATCTGTTGGTAATGCCTCGGGGTTCCGGTGGGCATGTAAACAAATGCAAGATGCTGCGCTATACTTTGCAGCCTCACCCAGTTGCATAGCAACACTTATTGTTTAGGTGCCTTTTAATAAGCAGGTAGTCATATCATTAGCTAGAACTAGCTGCATCTGATCGATATGGACATAAACGCGAGTGAAGTCTAATCTGACGGGAGAGAGATCAGCTGCTGCTGACGAGTCGACACGCAGCTCTGCATGCTCACCTGCAGCGGTGAGCGGACAACACACACACTTCAGGTTAGAATATCACACATCGCTATTTTAGTTACCTCTCAAACTACCTGAACTAGTTATAGATATGTTTAGTTTTACTGTCGGGTCACTCATCACTGATCCGCGAGCTGCATGAGACTGACAGGCTGTCAGGAGAGGGAGAGAGCGCTCTGTTTATTATTCCCGTGTTATTAAGTTACTGTTCACTTTTGAATAATGTAGTTAATCTAATTAGTTTGTTTAATATCGAATCATCAATTTGTTTTAAAGCTCAATGAATAACAAAGAAGACCTTTGACCGGCACTTTTCAAATTTTGTCCGGAAGATTTAAACTTTAACGGACATGTTACCGGCAGAAACATATTCTAACGGGAACTCTGGGGGGGGGGGGGGGCAGGAGCTCCAACAAGCCGTGTAGGACAGAGAGTGAATACACAGACTACACAGAGATGCTGTTTGAGAAACCAATGTGAGTTTGGAACATTGAACGATGTAAATCTATTCTAGTCGACCTCAACAATGGAATCATGATCAGTAGAACAGGGACCTTTAATTCAAATTGAGGATTTTATTTATTGCGTTTTGGGTGACGTCATAAAATACGACAACCGATACCTCATTCACACCAACGGTGTTTCAGGGCCGGTTCGGAGCTGGAGCTTGAAAAGCACCGGGTTTTCCTGTTCACACCGCAGCGGAGCCGCCTCTTAGCTCCGGAATCCGGTTCGTTTCAAGCACCAAAAAATTGTCCGGCCAGAGCGAAAGCACCGCATACGTCACGCTTACGTCGAGGCGAGGGCAGGGGCGGGATCAACTCCTGAACAACAACAACAACAAGCCAGCGTTTTATCCAGTTTGAACACAACGATGGAGAAACTTAACAAGCAGCAGTGGTCCACTGAAGAGACCAGCTACCTGCTGGGAATCTGGTCTTCCGAAGAGGTCCAGAGGAAGCTGGAGCACAATCAGCCATTGTTGTTGTTGTTGTCGGTGTCAGCTGTGAGGGGTTTCAGCAAGGTTTGGCTTTATGAAGCAGGCACGCAAACGATGACGCAAAGACGCAGCACCAGTCGGACTCTGGGCGGTGTGAAAAGAGCAGGAGCTAAACCGAAGAACCGGTTCTGAACCTGAAAAGCTCCAGCACGGAGCTTGAACCGGAGTTGCGTTGGTGTGAATGAGGTAATGGAGAAAAAGCTTCATTTCAAACGCTCATTATAAGCTTCATATGTAAAAACGAATAAAGTTAATTATGACAGAGATATGACATGAATGATAGATGAACGAGGTCATGTGATGAATGAGAGATTAGCATATCACTCCCACACTTTGAGAATACAGAAGGTTGGCCATTTTATCTGCTTGCACTTTAACCAGAGCAGTTTCATCCTCCAATATGTTTCAATTTCAGTTTGAGCGAGCTCAACACAACACAGCAGAGTCCCGTGAAGAAAGATATTAACTGTTTATCAGATGTATTACTGCCGACACAGATCTTGTAAAATATGCTCTGATCAGCACCTATACTGACCGGTGCCACCCTTACATACTGAAGTGTGTGAAGACAGCATGCGTCCACTCACCATGTCAAAAGTGTAGGTTTTTCGTGACGCCTTGTCGTTCATCCCTCCTGTCCTCACGACCACTTCCTTCCTGCTGGAGTCGCAGTCCATCACCCCGTAGGAGGACTTTCGCTCCACTGTGTTAAAGGGTCTGACAAAATAACACAAAGTGACTTCTCTGAACAACATCTCAAGGATAAATCTAATGTGGGATTAGGGACATTATCAGGTGGATTGAATGCAGGTGAAGTTATCAACACATAGCTAAATACATACAATAATATGTACTTTAGGTAATGCAGCAAAATGTTATGAATACTTTTCTTTTTAAACCTCCTAAAAATGGCAATTTTAGTCCACACTGTTCCCATTTGATGGATGGAAGACAAAACATATTCACCAGTTTGAAGTAAATATGTCAGCACTTTTCTTGTTGTTCCTAGTTTGAATCGTTTTGGTTTATTGCACTTATTGTGAGTCACTTTGGACAAAAGAGTCAGCTAAATGCAATGTTATGTAATCCAAGCATTTAAAGATCACGGTCTAAGATTAAAAAGCTTTGAGAAAAAGGTATTTCAACTCTCCAATTTGACAATACATAGGAAAAAGATTGTTTTGCCTGTCCATATCATTTGAGTTGCAATTGAAAAAACAAGTGCAAACTTCAATGTATATAATAATGTTCTCTACATCTTTCAAAAAAGGACAAGTCTTTCTACTTTTGATCTGTATTTGCAGTTTATCTAAATTAATCTATGGGCAGTGCCGTAATCATTTGTCAATATTTCTGCTTAATTTGGTATGAACAAAGCACATTTATCTCTTGTATCACAGTGTCACATAAAGAGGAAGTTGAGCTGGGAACATGCACTTCTTTGTTTTATTTTACACCATAATACTGCTTATTTTAGCTTGATTAAAAAAGGTCAAAACACTTCATTCACCCCTGGTTTTCCGTCCATACCTGCATCTGACTACGACCTGGATGTTACTCCCCTTCTCATCCCGTTTCAATCCGCTCACGTTGTGCGAAGCCATGGTGGCACTCTTTTCTCTAAAAATAGGTTTGAAAGTAACAGTTACACACCTTAAATGAACATACAAACAATTCAACAATGCAGAGACGATATTAAACCTTTAAAAACATGATAGCTGCCGAGCACAAAACACAGATTACTATTTAAAGTCAGAAGCGGTTAGCTAAGTGGAAAATAGCATGCTAGGTAGCTCAATTCAAATTGCCGTTACTCCATAGCAACTCACCGGCTTATCTTCCTCTCCTTTTATGAATAATCCGCTTTATCCCGAGGAAATATGATTTGTGTTTAATATAAATCCAACGCTTTCTTCTCTAACAACTCTTTCTCTGCCCTATCTGGCGCTCTGTAACCTCTGGCAAGAAAAGTTTTTCAAACAGTACTTTTAAATGTTGCTGAACCAATAAGAGGATAGTAACGGCCAAAAACACGACACCATTGGTCGCAAGGAAACACGTGACCGCTTTGGCGCGGAGCATCACGGGAAGTTACAGTGTAGAATAAATAACAGACTGTTTCCACTGTGTGGCGACATTTGACTTGAAACAGTTTTTAATTATAACCATAGGCGCCAATTTTGTCCCCACCACTGACAAAATTATATTTATTATTATTATTTATAAGTATAACTTATAAATGTTCTGAAAAATAGCGTGCATAAAGAAATATAATAAACAAGAACACTGGTTTAAAAATTGCAATAAATACATTTTTTATGTATTTATTGCAATGTATTATTTCTTTTTTTATTATAAGTTTATGTATTATTGTTATTGTTTTTGTTATTATTTATTTAAATATGTTATCAATATGAATTATTATTTAATTATTCATTGTTTATGTATTGATATCATTTATTTATTTATTGTATTAATTCATTGTATTTTACTTGTCATTTATTTATTATTATTTTATTTATTATTATTGTATTAATTATTATTTTATATATGTATTTATAATTTAAATTGTATTTATTATTAGTATTCTATTATTATTTTTATTTTTTTGTATTTAATAGTTTACCCATGTTTTTTTTCACGTCCCCCACGTATTTATTTTTATTATAAATGTACTTTATATATTTTTATTTGATTATTTTTATTATAATTTGAATAAATGTTATAGATAACTATGTGGGTTAGGCCAGATTTTAGTGGAGATACAGAGTGAAACTATCTACCATGCTCAGGATTCGAACCAACATCCCCACAGCAACATGGTTGTCATGCCCACAGCAACACTGGTTGGCGGTTGTCAGCTCTTACAAGTTACTACTGAGCTATAATGCTGGGTTCACACCGGACTATATGTGAATATTCGGTTCGCTCTAATTGCTCTTATCGCATCGTGCAAACGCTCGAGTTTCACCGTGGCTGTCAGCTGTGTTTACTCGCATCATTCAAACAAGACGTGCTGGCTCGGGGGCTACAACTACACAATGAACATATTTTACCGTGATTCCTGTAAATTGTAATACACGTTTCTAAATGATGCCGAAGTAACAACATTGATACCGGTTAGTAAAAACCATAAATTAATGCTTTGACAAGTCTGCAGACAGACGGCAGGCGAAACACCTTTTAAAATGCGTGTTTTCTGAATGAGGATCGGATCGACCAGGCTAAGCTAACGTTGTATATGCTCCGTCCACACTCACAACAACGGCCTACAGACATAAATAAACCAGCGACTGTGTTCGCCATGACACAGACAGTCTGTGGTTTGTACTTGTTTAACTTCTGTCCAGTTTCTGAACAGATAACATAGAGCTGTGAGCTCTGAGTGCTAACAGCTCACGGCTGATGTTTTGGTTTTGTGGTTCTACATCAGTGACGGCAGGCTGAGATCCTCACCGCTTATTGGCTACCGCGAGATTGCGTCACGGGAATTTGACGCTCGAGTTGAAAACATTTAACTCGAGCGGTTGTCGCGGCCCCCTCCAATCGCCTCAATCGCGCCGCGGCATTCGCATCAACCGCTTCATGCTCGCCGTCGGAGCAAATTTGCGTCTGTCCACGTCTCTGCATTGACTTTACATGTAATCGCGCCCCCCCCAAACATCGCATCGCTTCCGGTGTGAACGCACCATAATGCTGCGTTCACACCAGACGCGTCACCTATTAGGTCACCTATTATGCAAAATCCACTTCTTCGGCCCGTCTCAGGTCGGTTAAATGGATTCCTTGCGTCCCTCACTTGCGTCGTTTCCCTGTGACTAGTCCCCCCCACCAGGGAAGCATGGAGGGACGCAAGGAAACCACAAGAAGCAGGGGAATGAGTTTTAAGAGCAATGGGACGTCCTTTCCTCCGGAGCGTCACCTGAAGCGACGTCCGTTTGTGATGACGCCAAACAGCTGATCGTCTGACAGCAGCTCTGTCCCCGTTATTTTCACAAACACCGCCGCCTCTGTTAGTACACATTTACTGACATAAACATTAGTATCATCTGTTGTAGACCCCAATAAAAAAATAAAATAAGAACTCGTTCTCAAAAAAGATAAACGCCATTCTTAAAATGTATAAGCGAACAATAGTTAGATTAAAGGTAGGGTAGGTACATTTGAGAAACCGGCTCGAGATCGCTAGAATTTGAAAATACACAACCGGAGAAAATCTGCCACTTCCTCACAGAGCCCCTCCTCCAACACACACGAACGCGCACATGACCAATGAGGGCACGAGATAAGTGTGTGCCCCGATGGAAGGCTGACAAGCAGGTAGGCCTTTTTACAGTATTACGGCTTCTACAGATGACATTTTTTAATGGATTTTTTGTCAAAGCACTTCAGATATTCATTGCTATCGGGATGTTAAGAGCATTCCATGGAATATAACAAAAAGTGTATCTCGAGCCGGTTTCTGAAACTTACCTGCCCCACCTTTAATATTGATTAGAGTGCACAAAATAAATAAAATAATTGAGAGAAGAAAAAGAGATATCTATCAGAACCCAGTTAGATTAACATTCATTGGATTGCACACTTTGTTTGTTTGTGTGGATATGTAGCACATTAACATTTTAATAGCACTTAATGACTGAATGGAAATGACAATAAATGAAAATGTAAAACGAAAAAAGCGATCATGAAAATGTTTCCAATAAATGAATAAAATGATTTTTGACCACTTTGTTGTTCAGATATATCACATATTTGTAACTAAATGAAACATCAATTGAAACGAAACACGGTATAGACTGAGGAGTGAGTCCCGTGAGTTTCATGTATTTTCTTCACTCCGCTGGGAAACGGCTCTCATGTCAAGAAGCATCAGATCAGTTCATGCGCTGCATCGTCCAATCAGTGAGCGATACACAGTAAGGGGGCGGGGCGAGTATCTGAGGATTTCATCGGAGGATGGTCTGGTGGTTCCTCGGTTATAGCTCCTCCATTATCGCTCCTCGCTCCTTGCTCCTCGCTCCTCCGGCAGAAATAAGAGCCATGAGACGGTACTCAAGATGGCGCAGACAAATCAACTTCCGGAGAGACCGAGAACCGGTGAGACCGAAAACGGAGGAGCGAGGAAATTAAAATAATCGACCTGAGATACAGCCTTCATGTCCCTTCTTCTTCATGTCTCTTCTACATCAACATGTGTCCCCTCTTCTTCACGTCTCTTCTACATCAACATGTGTCCCCTCTTCTTCATGTCTCTTCTACATCAACATGTGTCCCCTCTTCTTCATGTCTCTTCTACATCAACATGTGTCCCCTCTTCTTCATGTCTCTTCTACATCAACATGTGTCCCCTCTGTGGAAAGAGACTCTGAAAGTTTCAGGAACAAAGATTCTCTCTCTTTTGATCCATTTCTATAAAAACCTGTCTGAAAATGAGCTGATCAGATTTTGGCCACTTTATGATGTCATAATGATGTTTTGTCTTGTGTAACCATTAGCCAATCAGCAGCCAAGGTAACCCCCCCCCCCCCCTTATCACCTGAATCTCCTCCTAGAGCACCATTGAGTTCTTTGTAACCAAATGTCTCTCAGAGGGGCGTGGGGAGGGGCTCCTTGTTTTCATCAAAGTAACAGACAGAGAATCAGCACTTTGGAAACAGGGCTGAAACAGAGGGGATTATGGGTAATGCTGCAATGACCCGTTTGGTGTTTCAGCCAATCAGAGACAGGTTCTGGATATATCTGAGACCTATAATAAAGTAATGAAAAACCGTATATTAGGGGACCTTTAATCTAGGAATAAGAATGTGACTAAGATAAGAAAAAACAACACTTTTCAAATACTCTATAATCAAAACAAAAACAACCTACAAAGTAAACAAAAATATAATATTAACATTATCGTACTATTATTATTATGTTTCAGGGAAATGAAGTGAGCAGCCATCCATCTGCTGATGACCGTCCGCCCACGCAGCCCCCCAAGGAGGAGAGGGGGTTGCCCTTTCTGCTCCACTGGAAACCCCTTTAACACACACACACACACACACACACACACACACACACACACACACACACACAACATTTATTTTTATTTTATTCAATGAACAGACTGAGAAACTAAATGCAATAATTATGGACACACACACACACACACACACACACACACACACACACACACACACACACACACACACACACACACACACACACACACACACACACACACACACACACACACACACACACACACACATCCCTTTATTCCATAAACATCATACATAATTGTGAAACTCTGACATTTTACAGCATGATGAATACTTTTACTTAAGTATGGAAGATGCAGCACCCAGGGCCGGTTTTAGGCATAGGGCGCCAGATCTGGGGGGGGGACGGGACCGTTTTGACCGTTGGTGCTCATCCTAATTTTCAACCTAGATTCATAATTAAGTAAATGTAACACCCTTTTCACGCCGGTTACATGTTTCATTTGCCCCGTACGATGGCCGCTGTAAGTGAGGAAAGTGGTGGATATTAGCTTATCAGGCGCCTGCAGCTCACAGCCACAGCGAGTGAGCGTGGGAGAGAGAGAGAGAGAGAGAGAGAGAGAGAGAGAGAGAGAGAGAGAGAGAGAGAGAGGGCGCACCGCCA
Organism: Chaenocephalus aceratus; assembly: GCA_023974075.1. Lineage (NCBI taxonomy): Eukaryota > Metazoa > Chordata > Actinopteri > Perciformes > Channichthyidae > Chaenocephalus > Chaenocephalus aceratus. The sequence goes on along the minus strand of JAMFTG010001380.1, from coordinate 5,315 downwards.
GCTAAAATCTCGCCTAGGGCATCAAATTGGCTAGAACCGGCCCTGGCAGGACTTTTATTAGTACTTTTACTAATATAAATACTTCCCCCTCTACTGCTTATACCTTCATATTCATAGTATTTGTACACATCAATAATAATAATAATAAAGCTTTATTTATATCGCACTTTTCATACAGCTCAAAATGCTTTGCAAAATGACACTTCACAAGTTAAAAACAAACAACAAGAAATTCCCCTCAGATTATTTGTTAAGAATTTTAAAAGGTACATGCAGCAAAATATATATCAGGTTAATAGACACAACATGTATGATAATAACTTTAAATAAATAATGGTTTCTCTCTGACAGATAAGACACAAGACACACCAATATAACTCCATAAAACAAAGTCATCTATTTACTTCAGTATGGAAGATGCAGGACCAGTACTTTTACTCATCTAAATACTTCCCCCTCTACTGCTTCTACCTTCATATGTATAGTATTTATACACATCTATGTACTAGAACACTTCGGGCCTCCGTCGGAGAAACGTCTCTCTGTTTCAATCTGCTGTCCTGCAAAAAATCCACTTCATTACCATAACAATTTTAACTGCGAGGGTGGAAGCAAAGTGAGGTGGGAACAATCGTATTGTTTCTCACCCCCCACTCTCTCTCTCTCCCTCTGTCTTTTTGTCATTGGCAGCCCACTCGGACCCCGGGTGATGATGACCCTTTCCGGGGGCGAGGCAGGAACCGGGTGACTCTGCGCTCGCACCGTCAAACGCTCCAGAAGCTTCTCTGGTCGTATCCTTTTTCCTTTTCTCCCTCCATCTCTCAGGAGAGCCGAGGAGGAGGACGCCCGCCGCACGATTCCTCTCCCTAAAGTGAGTTTCTTCTTTGGTCGAATGCGGGTGGGCACGCAGAAGGGACACCTGCAGGTATTTAGGGGGGTTTTGCACCGTTTATTGGACTTTTTGGAAACAACAGCCGCAAAATGAACCGAAATAAACCCCTAAAAACTTAAATGTCCCATCTTTGTGACGCCACTTTAACACGATTAGTACTTTAAATACAAATAAGCGACTTTCTTCTTTTGCCGAATAAGGGTGGGCAAGCAGAAGGGACGCCTGCAGGTATTTAGGGGGGTTTTGCATAGTTTAGTGAACATAAATAACCTCTTATATGTATTGAAAGTACATATCATGTTAAAGTGGCGTCACGAAGATGAGACATTGAAGCTTTTCAGGGTTTTATTTGGGTTCATTTGGCTGGTTCTGTGTCTCCAGACGCTCGACTTTAACTGCTCCTTCTTGCTGTTTATGTTTACATGAGTTAGTATGAGACGATGAATGTGTTTGTGTGTGGATAAGAAGAAGAGAAAGACATCAACATGTCCACATCACAGCTAAAGAGCTTAAAACTGATTGCACACTTTAGTTTTCTAAGATAACTGGTTTTCTGAGGGGAAATATTTCTCACATTTAGGGACGAAAATGTTATTTTGATCAACGTGTTCCTCTGCTTTATAGCATGTGGTGCTCCCGTGTAGCTCAAGTGAGTGTTCTGGGAGGCATAGCTGAAGTGTAAAGTGGGCTGGAGTAGATTAGTTGTGTTTTGTAGAGTCGATGCCACTTTTATAAGCAATTTAAGCTATTTGATGATATTGGGATTTGGCGATGAGTCGAGGAAAACTACACAGCCTCTCTAAAGACCCAGCTTTCATTACATTTCAAGTTTTGTACCGTGAGATAAATATATTTGCTTCTTGTTGGTGCTATTTAGGAAAAACACTAGGGCAATAATCAGTTGTATTTATAATGAAAGAACTATCAAATCCTTACTGTGAAATGTTATAATAGTAAATGTAGAGGCGTGGAACGTCTGCACAGTTCCGGTTTAGCTGCATTAAAAGTGCTTTAATTTCTATTCTTAGAAAGCTGTACACAACTTTGGTTTGTTCCTCGGCAACCGGACAATATATACGTGTTAAAATGATCCTCTCAGGGGTGTCAGACTCAAATACACACTGGGCCAAAATGTAAAAACCGGTACTAGTGGAGGGCCGGACTGGAAGAACGTATTGAAATGAACTTATTGCACATATTAAACCTGGAACTAACAAAGCTTAAATTATTGCCTATAAAAACAACATTAAATAATCAGCTGCATTCATTTCTCATGGCTCTATCTGCAGCTTTTCCAGAGTCATTTCTTATGAGTACATTTCCCCACAGGCCAACAGCAGCTTCAACAAAACTATTTCCCTCAAAGAACAAACCAAACATGTCCTGTTGTCCTGAGAGAGAAAGTGCAGAAGGAAGCATCCATTAAACTCAGGTTGCTGCTCTGAGATGCTAGCTCAGATACTTGGCGTCTCATCTCGGGTGCGATGTCATCAATGTTTGGGCTCAGGCTCTGAGCGGAGGAGACCCTCAGGATGAAGTGAAGGTGTGCGTGCAATATACCGGCGGGCCAGATCTAATAGGAATTAGAAATTATCCTGCGGGCCGAAATTAAATCCACCACGGCCCTGATTTGGCCCCCGGGCCGTGAGTTTGACACATGTGCTCTATTGGACAAAGCCAAAAGATCTAGTTTGAAATGCTGTATTACACAGACAATATCGTTTTGTTTCATCTTGTCGGGTGTTTGTAAAAGCTCTTTGGAAGATGCTTCATTTGAAAAGTGATGTCTTGACTTTCATGTCATTTCATGAACTGAACAAGATGTTGTAATGTTTCAAATGAGTAACAAAGAAGTTAATACGGCCAGCTGGGAAAATAAACTGTGTACATTGATTGCTCCATGAAAGCCTTTATTTTCATTCA
>JAMFTG010001379.1:0-39060 GCA_023974075.1 Chaenocephalus aceratus | reverse complement strand
TCTTAAACATCTGCAGTTTTGTCCTCGATGGGAGCATCAGTAACTTTTAGCATGTGGGGCTCAGCAGAAAATGTCTGTTTGGGCCCCAAACCACAGAGAGAGGAAATACTTTCTGAGGGCTTTTAGAGGTGAAGATCAAAGCTGGGGAGAAGGTCAGATCCGAAAGGCTCCTTAAATTAATAGCAAGCGTTAAAAATCAGTCGTAAGAATTGCTGCAGAGCTTAAACTTGAAAGGTTTTGGTCACTTTTCTGTCTGGTTCGCAAAATACCGTCGGCGTCATTTGGCGGCTTGTCGAGCGAGTCTTAGCAATGATGGGATGGGAGGCAAGAGGAGAATGATGATGCTTGTCTAGCTTTACAAAGCATCCTTCAAAAGGAACAGAAAGCAAAAGCAAGCAGGCGATGCATCAGTCCTCGGAGAAGTCCTTCTTTCACACAGTTCTGGCACGTTTTTTCCTGATTCCAATTGAGCAAAAAGAAAGATCAAGACAACATATCATTAGTGGGAGATGATTGGGATCTCCATTTACTGAAGGGATAAGAAAAGTGTTTCTCTAACGTCAGCCGAAGTGTTCGGGGATTTCCTCCACGCCTTTTTCTCTGCTGGTAAAGGGGAAAATTCCACCTTTCAGCAAAACTCTACCATTTCCTTAAAGTCTTACTCGACCCAAGCATCCTTTACAAGCAACTCATCCCTTTCTTAAAGCTTCCAAGATGTAATGTGTATCTTCTTGTGTAAATACAGACCTTTATGAAGTGACTAAGTCGATGGTATCAAACTTCGTGGGATTTAAAGAATGGAAAAGCGTCAGATGGATAGGCTTAAACGTGTAGATCTGAATACTAGAAATCAATTGACGATGAAGCAACTTCTGGTATCCGATAATTAATCCTCCCACACTTTAACAAATGTTATGTTTTCATTCAAAACGATTTTAACGTCATTTCTGTCTATCGTTTTTTTTCGTTTCATTAATAATTCGTCCGTTAGTCTTTTATCCAAGTGCCTGATAGCCTTTCTACCCTCTTCACGTTAATATGTATCCAGTTGAAACTGTCTCCGAAAGTTATTTTTACCCCACATCTCTTGAATAATCCACAACTTCTTTGTACTCGTTTAAACTCAACGATTAATATTCACGTCTTCTCTCCGCCTAGGGTTCGGGTTTCCATTCGTCACGGAGGCAGAAGTACGGCAACGTGTTCAAGACCCATCTGCTGGGCCGGCCTCTGATCCGAGTGACGGGTGCAGAGAACGTGCGTAAGATTCTGATGGGCGAGCACACGCTGGTGACCACGGACTGGCCTCAGAGCACCGCCACGCTGCTGGGACCAAACTCTCTGGCCAACAGCATCGGAGACATCCACCGCAAGAGGAGGAAGGTGAGGAAGCAACCAGATTATCAAATACACACACATGCACACGCTGAGATTGTCGTTTCTTCAAAGGGTTAGGGGACAAATGGTATTAATACGATACGATATTACTTTGATGGTCAGATCAAGTCTGACATTTGACTTCTTTCACACGCATTTCATGAATGAATGAACGCTTCAAAAGGTCGTTCTTTTCCCTAGAAGTCATATTCGGCTGATCCTTGATCGAACATCATCCATGTCGGGTTCAAAGATATATCGAGCAAAGTTGAAATCTTGCACACGCTGGGAGCGGTGTTTCTTACGGGGGTTAGGGTACACATGGTATCAAGCGTCTTCTTTGACAAGCATTTCATGAACGAATGAAAGGTCGTTGTTTTCCCTAGAAGTCATATTCGGCTGATCCTTTGATCGAAAATCATCCATGTTGGCTTCAAAGACACATCGAACAAAGTAAAAATCTTGGTCTTTTTTTGTTCGATACAAACACAACGGTATTTACGCACAAATTCCGTATAATGTTTTCGCACCATTATACGCTTTGAAGCTTATTTATCATACAGTTTGAAGTTATTGAGGCGTAGTATTTCATGTTCATGTTTCATCCACAACTTCGTGTTTCATCGTCTTATGAAAGTGTGTTCGGGCACTCAAGGCTCTATCAAATATCTCGCAGAATGATATCATTCGTATCTAAAAAATCATGGGGAATTGAACTAGATTTACAGATTTAGAGTGGTGGTAAAGAGCCTCTTCAATACGTACTAGATACCATATATTGTGGAACATTTCACGGCAGAATCGATTTCATGTTTTGAAGACGCTATGCACCGTACAGTGGAGACACACCAACACACACATGCACTTCGATAAAGGCGTCCACTGTCAAAAGCACTGGCGTCTTCCGCTACACAATGAGGTAGGGACACACACACACACACACACACACAAACACACACACACACAGAAAGAGAGTATCAGTGTAAAGCTTATCCCGTCTTATCAGCAGCGTCCTGGCTACTGAAGCGTGAGAACGGACCCTCCATCTCTCCCTTTCTCCCCTCTGTTACACGGAGGGAGAGAGTCGCCCGTTATTTGGGCTACCGTTTTCCTTTTGCAGCTTCTTATCTTCACCGCTTTGTCCTAACTCCTCTGATATTCTGACTCTAATATACACACCTCTCTTCTTTATTTACTTCTCAGTCTTTTCTCGAGAGCCTTTTTCGACCTCGTGTCTGTCTTTGCTTCTTTTCGCTGTCTCTCTTTTCCGTGCCAGGACCATTTCAGGTAATCAGCCACTTACCTCTCCCTCCTATTATCCGTTATCCCCGGGGCGCATACCTTCCCTAACTCTCTCTCTCTCTCTTTCCCCCTCACACACACACACACACACACACATTTGATGCACGTACACACCAAGTCACAGATAAACACACCCATACACACATCAGAATCAGTCTGTAGTGTGTCTCTCTCTGCAGGGAGGAGAGAGGAAGGAGGGAGATTATTATTATTATTAATATCTTTTTTTTTGCCCAGGGAAAGCGAGGGGTCGGCTGGGTCTAATCGAGGCTCTGATCCCCTCTCCTCTCCCCGGAGACCCCCGCACTAACCTCATGTAATGACCCCTGATTAGGAAGGCTGCCTCCAACACAGCACAAAGAGGGGCTTTCTGTGGGGGCCCAACACACACACACACACACACACACACACACACACCACACACACACACACACACAGACACACACACACACACACACACACACACACACACACACACACACACACACACACACACACGCATACATCACTTCAGGGGACATTGCATTGACTTACATGCATTTCCTTGAGACTTACCCTAACCATAACCAAGTCTTCACCCTAAAATTAATGATCCCTTATGGGGACCTCCAATTTGTCCCCATAAGGGAGGTGAGTCCCCACACGTGACTATGTAAACAGATTTAGGTCCCCACAAGTATAGTAAGGCTAGTACACACACACACACACACACACACACACACACACACACACACACACACACACACACACACACACACACACACACACACACACACACACAGAGAGAGAGGTAGGCCTCACTTCGTCATATTTGGTCGGTAATGTTTGTTATAGTCGAATGAAATATACTTCTGAAGTGCCTTTGAGCAACAGAAGCAATCTCCTACTTGCTTCCTGGTATTCTGCCCGTGACCTCTGACCCTAATGAGGCAAAAGGGAAGAGGTTTTCCGCGTAGAGGTCAAGGGACGAGGTATTATGTTACAGTTCGACTGTTTCGGCTTCTTTTTAAGACACTTTTCATCCAGCTTGAAAGCAAGCGTCTGCATTTCCCTCACGTCTTTAGATACATGTTTCAGTTTGTTTGGACGAAAGAGAAGAAGAAAGGGAAAGCTAGTGTGAGGTGTGTCCTGGGAAATGACCCAAAAAAGGAAGAAAAAGTGCAGAAAACATTCACATTAGTTTATTAGCTGTGTGTGCATATAGATCGATACGGGTGGTTTGCTGAACAGGATATCTGGTGGTTGTTCGACTGTCGGAACGATGAGAGAGAGATAATGGCAAAGAGGGCAGTTGTCATATTTGGTCGAGTGTGTTTGGCAGCTCAATATCAGTTTTCTGCACAGTCAAATAAAAGCCAACAGTCGAAGCGAAACATCGACTGGAAAGAAAGGAAAAGAGCGACCAGCTTACTGTCCGACCCAGTGGACCAGAACTGAAGAGTGTGCGTCTGCCCTCGCTGCGGTTTGTCTTTCGGAAAAACACTTTTCACCCAGAATATTAGCCTTCGGTGGATCGACGGAGCCAGCCAGTTTCCATACGAGCCAGTGTTAGCTAGGAAACTAAGAGGAAGGACACTGCTTTTCCACTATGGACTCACACATCATCTCCAAGTGTCTGACAAACAACTGTATTTCTTCTGGAGGACATATTTATCACTGTTGTCGCCTGATTGAAACTTCAGGCTTGATTAACACGTTTTCTTTCTGCACTCAATTTAAACGCTGATGTGACGGAAAAGAATTCTCCTCTCTTATCGAGGAAAGGACAGTATATCAGTTTCAGGAAAGCAAATGTTTTGGGATATTGAAACCTGGATATCAAAACTGAAATATTTCTTTGGATCGGTTTCCAGATTCAAGTCCAACCTCATTCCCAGTATCATCAATATGGCTTGCATTTAAACCAAGGAGTCTTAACGAAACATTGGCAGAAAAAACACAGGAATTGGACATTATTCAGATTCGATAAAATCTACCTTTTATTGTTGGTTCGTATCCGAGGTGACATGTGTCCTTCTTACTCTCCGATAATCATAATTATTAAGGACCCTTACTTTAGCTTGCCAGGCAACACAAACTGACAAAACACACTGATATGTAGAAAGACTTCTCCACTCCTATCAAGGACATGACTATAGCAATGTCACACACCCCCAAACTCCTTTATCTGCATGAACTGAAATATATCCGTTTCCAGATTGAACTCCATCATTATTGCTTGCCTTTAAACCATGGAGTGCAGAAAAGAACCGCTGGCATTTGACAGGACTCAGAGTTGATGCTTAAGGACCCTTACTTTAGCTTTCCAAGCAACACAAACAGACAACACACACTTTAAAGGTGGCGCAGGCAAGTTTGAGAAACCGGCTCGAGATCGCGAGGATTTGAAAATACACAGCCGGAAGAAATCTGCCTCTTCCTCACAGAGCCCCGCCCCCAACACACACGTGACCAATGAGGGCACGAGATCAGTTTGTGCCCCGATGGAAGACTGACAGGCAGGTAGGCCATCCAGTTGCTTCAGCCGGCTCGGATGCGGCTTCCACGGATGATGTTTCTGTATGGATTTGTTGTCAAAGCACTTCAGATATTAAGTGCTATCGGGATGTTAAGAACACTCCATGGAATATAACAACAACAAGTGTCTCTCGAGCCGGTTTCTCAACCTTTAAGGTGAAGTAGTACACAGTAACAGTACATGACCTGCAGTGGAAACATGTCGCTCTAAACTGAAGTAACACGGAGAATCCACGTCGGGCGCACTCGCGCACACACAGCATGTTGACAGTGGCACCAGCTCTTTACTTCACCCTCCTGACATACCTCCCTGTTTCTCTTCTGTTCCTCCGCTGCGCAAACCCTCCACATTTTCCTTCCCCCCCATGTTTTTCTTTTTTTGGAACCGTCCCCCTATCCCTACATTTAGGAACAGGAGAAACACAGGCGGGGGAAACAGAGGGGGGGGGGATTGGAAAGGAATAATACAAAAAAGGACGTGGTGGTATTTGAATAGCGTCACTTTCAACCTGACATCCTCAACCTGTTTTCTTTCAGACTGTTTCGCATGCAGGCCGGTTTTCCTTTCCTCTCTCCTCGGGTTTTTCTCGCACTGATAATCAGGCAGACATAAAGGAGAGCCATCAATGTAGTGGTGCTTTAAACGAGAGGTGTGTGTGTGTGTGTGTGTGTGTGTGTGTGTGTGTGTGTGTGTGTGTGTGTGTGTGTCCTGTGCTTCTGCTCATCACCAGTAGAGGGCACTGCCAATTTCTAGCTGAGCTGTCTACCCCCTCTTTACTCAGTACAATCAGTCACTAAAGTCACATTGAAATACAAAAACATACATGACTAGTGAATTGTCGTGGAGTGTAAATATAGTATTATATGTAGAGTTGAACATGCGGCAATATTTAAACTGTGTTAGTGTTCATTGGCAATAAAGACGGCTGCAGTTCAGCGGAGGTTTTGTTTTCATTTTGGACGTAATAGTCCTATCGGAGAGAAAACACGGAAGTAGGCTACTGATGTTTGATGAATGCACTTCAACGTATTAGTGTAATGCAATGATGAATAGCTATTGAAGTTACTTTTCTGCATTAAATAAATGTTTGTGGATGTTAAAGAACACGAGGTGTAGTTCTGTTAACATGCTTTTAGATCAGGGGTGTCAAACTCAATTTCATCGCGGGCCACATCAGCATTATGGTTGCACTCAAAGGGCCGGTTGTAACTTTAAGACTATATAAAAATACATAAATATTTAATATATATATATAAACTAATGTATTATATTACATTATTGCCTCTGCATTGAATTATTATCGGATTACTTCATATTTAACTACGTCTGAAGCAGAAGTCTTGGGCAAATAATTGCAAGTCTCTTCAGTGAGAATGTCACAAAATGATTTTGAAAAAATGTCAATTCTGAGAAAAAAATGCATATTTAGAAGAAAAAAATTCTAATTTGAGATGCATTGTGGGACATGTAGTTTATGGGCAACGTGCTTCTGTAAATCGCCATGTAACTGTATTACAAACATATTATATTCTTTGCAAGCCCTTGTGGGGCCACATGAAATGAAGTCGCGGGCCGGATTTGGCCCCCGGGCCTTCAGTTTGACACCCCTGCTTTAGATCAGTAGTACGCTGAACTAACGTGAATCAGTGCATTATTTGTAACGTTAACTTCACCTCTTCACCTTAAACTCGCAGACAAAGCAAATCCTTTCCGATCTGAGGTGATGATAGAGACGGACGTATGGACTGCTTGTTTGACTAAGAGAAAGGAATAAAAAGTATTTCAAAGAAAAAGAAAGGATGGATGAAGGGGCAGGGAGAGACGGGAAGAGGTGGGAGCAACGAGAGAAGGAGAGAGAGAAGAATAAAGGAGTCTTTACATGTCTGTGGAACCAGCAGCTCGCAGCACTTTCACATAATTTAAGACATATGGACGTTATTAGGACGACCGTGTCTGTGTGTGTGTGTGTGTGTGTATGTGTGTGTGTGTGTAAGCGTCTGGTGTGTGTATTTGCGCTGCAGGCTTCAGAAGACATGTCACGTTCTTGTGGTGCAGCAAAATGACCCAACAATCCTGTCCCAGAGTGACACGGCATATACACACATGTAGAGAGATACCATAATGTGTGTGTGTGTGTGTGTGTGTGTGTGTGTGAGAGAGAGTGTGTGCTAGTCTGACCTGTAGTTACCTTTCAGTCTTGGCGTCTCTGCACACACACACGGCGACTGACTGACTCACAGTAGCGCTGCGGCTATTTATGAATGTGTGTGTGTGTGTGTGTGTGTGTGTGTGTGTGTGTGTGTGGGAATAGGCAAAGCACTCGCTCAAATTGACCAATTATGCATAATCCAGTGCAGACGGGTTAAATGGCTAAATTCACTACGTTACACAACCTCTCTTTTGGCTTAACCGATATTCCCCTGATCTTTCTGTATCGTGTTCGTCTGGCCCTCAGGCGAGTGATCGACACACAGCTGGCTCATACATCGCCGAGTCATGTTTCAAACCCGTAAACGTGAACGGGCAATTGATCGGAAACTAATTAAAATATGAAATGACGGATTAACAGCCATTTCTGTGAGGAAACCCCCAAAAATGAATGATTTCATCGCCCACTAAATCTCAAGCGGCGTACCGAAACTGACGCGTAGCCAAAGAAAGACGGGACCGATGGACTATAATCAGTTCAACGACTCGTATGACTCGGTGACTAAGCAACCAACAAAGTGACAAACAAATATGACACAAGTAGACAATCCAAGTTTCATCCCGACTCCAAAACAGCGGCGTCCAAACCCCTACCCCTCGTTCTTATCCCATGGATGACCCGATGGCGACAAGTCGATCGTATGTTGGCTTTTATCCAGCCCAAACGAAGAAGGGACAGCCTTGTGTTTTCTTCCGCAGCCCTGAGGTCAGATCGTGTGTGTAATCCCCTGTGGTCGGGGGTGGAGAGCAGGTCATGTAAGCTGATCTGGGACCAGCAGCCCCAGGGCGCGGCAGCAGAGGAAATGTAGTGCTGCTAACGTCTTAGAGCGCCCTGTGATCTGCACTAACCACTCCCTAACACACACAGCATATATATACACCCGATACAATGTCACACACACACACACACACTTTGACACACACACACACACACAGCACCAGCTCAGTGGACTATTGTTCATTCATTCTGAGGGCGACGGAGGGAGGGAAGCAGGGAGGAATGATGGGAGAGAGAGATGTAAAAAGGGCAATAGAGGAAAATGAAAATAAAAGTACGAGCGCCCGACTGACGGTTTAGCGGCTGAAACGTCGACCTCAGGAACCACACGTTGGGCTCAAATCCTTCTAGAAGCTTCTTTATTTCCTCCGAGACTCCATGATGTCTCTGTGAACACGAGCAAGCACACTTTGTCTTGCCATTTCGGCTTCTCTAAAGGTTAATTCATAGTTTATCTGCACGTTTCATAAAAGCCATAAAAAAGAACCCATAAAACAAATGGAGAAAACCACAGACGGGAAGCAATTACGAGTTCGGACAACGCGAGCGAGGTCATTAAAGAAACAGTTAAAAGTTATCGGACGAACGTAATGTAAAGCGAAAGTTAATTGATACACCAGCCACTGATCATTAGAGAGAAGTATTTATCTCGAAAGTATTTTCATGTCGCTGCGCAGATAACACAAACCATGTGTTCCAGTGGCTTAACTCGCTCCACAAGGCCCCGCACTGCCTTCCTCAACGTGACGAATAAAACGGTCGTCTATAGCTCAACCCTCTCGAAAAGTCATGGCTACAATTCTTCGTGTTCACGACTAAAAGCTGGCATTTCGGCCGAGTCGAACCCAATGGATTATGACAGTGTTAATATAACCTGACTCGTGAACTCAAAGTTCAAGACTGTTTTTAGGGGTGTTTTTGTAAATCAGAAGGAATGTTATTCGTCCAAACAACCCTGACGACCGGTGACTGATTCCTACAAAGAAATACTCCGAGCAGCCAGGAAAGATTTAACTCCCCCCCCCCCCCCCCTTCTCTGCCTGTCATTCTGCTTCTGCTGACTACAGGGCAAAACCTCCACCGTGTGTACGTCTCTGTAAAGAGGGCAGGGCGATGAATAAGGAAATGAATACGATTGGACACACTACGGAAAGTCTTGTCTAGGTATAATTCGAGAGCGAGCGAAACGGATTAGGACATGTGTCAGAGATGTGACGGAAGGGAAAAAGTCAAGGCAAGTCTGTTATATTGAAGAAACATCGACTTTAGTTCAAGTGATGAAAGCGTTAATTTAAATATGACAGCCCTCTGCCGTCTGTTCATACGTCAGTCATGATTTCCCACACTGAAGTCCGGCGCGTGCACTCGTTCAAACGAATGTCTCTGTGCGAAGTCGAGCAAATTAATAATCATTTCATGGAAGTCCTGGATCTGTTTGTGTATATCTGAAAGGTGTTGTCTGTTGCTCCGTCTGTGCAGGTGTTTGCCAAAGTGTTCAGCCACGAGGCCTTGGAGTCCTACCTCCCCAAAATCCAGCAGGTCATCCAGGACAGTCTTCGAGTGTGGAGCTCCAACCCCGAGCCCATCAACGTCTACAGGTACGCCGACAGTCCTAGAGTCGAAACGCATTCATAAGGGATGGACACGGGGCGGGGTCGTTGCTACGAGAAGGAACGCATGAAGAGACTGTTGGGAATAAAGCAAAACGTCATCGGCGAGTGAAGCTTGAAGCCTTGAGGTCTCGAGATGGGGATGGAAGTCAGGGTCTATCCAGAGATAAGATCGAGGTCCTAACGTGTTGTCTTTCCTCCAGGGAGAGCCAGAGATTGTCGTTCACGATGGCGGTGAGGGTGCTGCTGGGATTCAGGGTGTCGGAGGAGGAGATGAGGCATCTGTTCTCCACCTTCCAGGACTTTGTTGACAACCTCTTCAGCCTGCCTATCGACCTGCCCTTCAGCGGATACGGGAAGGTACGTGTTGACGACCTCATGTCTGGAACGAAAGCTAGTTGATGTGGTTTGGGTACATTGGTTTAAATCAATCTATGTCTGGATACAGGTCGGTAGCTAATGATGACGTGTCTTTCCTCACAGGGTATCCGTGCGCGAGACGCCCTGCAGAAAAGCATAGAGAAGGCCATCAGAGAGAAGCCGTTGTGTTCCCAGGGGAAGGATTACAGCGACGCGCTCGACGTCCTGATGGGGAGCGCCAAGGAAAACGGCACCGAGCTCACCATGCAGGAACTGAAGGTAACGCATAGACATCACCTGAGCGCGGGGGGGGGGGGGGGGGGGGGTGCTGGAGAGAAGCCAGACGCACAAGAAGCCACTCCATCACACGGCGTTAACACGTACAGCGCAGATCCACGCTCTAATGCTGTGTGTTCAAACAAACACACACACATAGACCACACTCACTGTTTACCTAGCAGAGTGCTGCCAGAGGGAATCCGTCTTGGCTGACTGAAAACACACACACACACACACACACACACACACACACACACACACACACACACACACACACACACACACACACACACACACACACACACACACACACACACACACACACACATACCATGTATACATCACTTCAGGGGACATTACATTGACTTACATGCATTTCCTGGAGACTTATCCTAACCTTAACCAACCAACACATGCCTAACCCTTACCCTTACCTACCTAACCCTTAACCTTACTCTAACCAAGTCTTCACCCTAAAATTATTAATAATGGGACCTCCATTTTGTCCCCATAAGGGAGGCGAGTCCCCACACATGACTATGTAAACAGATGTAGGTCCCCACAAGTATAGTAATGCAAGAACACACACACACACACACACACACACACACACACACACACACACACACACACACACACACACACACACACACACACACAATTAGCATACTTTCTCATACAAATCATCTTGGCATCATAAGCAATTAAAGTGACTTATGATATACAGCTATATGTAAAATATGACTGCAGGGATGCTAAGTTGATGCCTGTAGGCAGACGGTAACAGAATCACAGACACACACACACACACACACACACACACACACACACACACACACACACACACACACACACACACACACACACACACACACACACACACACACACACACACACGTTCGTAGACAGGCACACCCTCTATTTACCTATTAAAGTAATTCTGAGGAATTCTGTGGAAACTCAACTCTCGCTGCCTCTATTTCGCTCACTGTGGTTTCTGGGTTAAGTCCAGGGCCAAAAATAAGTCAACACTCCCCCTGCTAGGGGTCTGAAAGAGGCCTCCTGTACGCACACACTCACACACACACATACAGTATATAAATACACACACACAGTGAACTGGGGAGCCCCTGTCGCAGAGGCCCATGCTGAAGCACTCTCCTGCAGTTTTCTGACGCACGCATTTACAACACGCTCGAGGAGGCGGAGATGTGCTTCGACACTGATGATGGCATATCAGGGGTTCATAACGATGTTATGTTGGTGGGGTTCTTTATTCCACTGCCTCCGTAGTGCACCAACTGTTGTTATTGGACTGGGACTGTTTAGGAATGAAAAGCATCATACTTTTATGATGTATCGGTCATTATGAAACAAACGGCAGGCAGGAGGTGTGGGGTAACGGTTTGGTGCCAAAGGTAACGTGAGGTCCAAGGTTGAGTGTGCTTCACAATATTTCATACTTTCAAAAGAAATCAAAATGCCGCTGACAACACGCTGGGTGTGAAAAACTGTTAATGTTCGGTTACATATTGCGTAAAAAGTAATCGTGGCGATGGCTGGACATTTGGCTGATATTCACCCTCAGACTTTAGCGTACAAATGCTAAATATGGCCACTGTCTGGACGCTTTACTCCGTCAGAGGCAAAGCCAGAATACACTTTGAGTGCCCAAAAGGTAAAGACAAATCAACTCAATTGCTCTCTTGCAGTTATGTTTTCAGTGAACATGTGTGCTCATGCCAAAGGACACTTTACTTTCGATATGTATGACTGGCTTTCCCCAAAAGAGTGGTGAGTAGTTATAGGAACCGATATGTGTTCAGAGGCTGCATCAAGAACTGCTTCAGTGGTTGCCAGATCATAAACAAAGGGTTACAGGACTGCTCACAAAGATAACTTATAAGCAGACATGTTCTCAAACCAGTGCACTGACTTCTCTCTCCTCCATCTTCCCACAGGAGTCCACTATCGAGCTGATCTTTGCCGCCTTTGCCACCACGGCCAGTGCAAGCACCTCACTCATCATGCAGCTCCTCAAACACCCTACCGTCCTGGAGCGCCTGAGGGAGGAGCTGAGGGTCCGGGGGCTTCTCCACAATGGCTGCCTTGTGCCCGGAGAGCTGGGGCTGGACACCATCGTGAGCCTCAAGTACCTGGACTGTGTCATCAAGGAGGTGCTGAGGACTCTATACCCCCGTCTCAGGGGCCTACCGGACCGCCATGCAGACCTTCGAACTCGACGTGAGTAGTCTATTAATACTTCTTACATGTAGCCACTTAATCTGAAGTTCACACACAAAATAAAGAAGACCTTTGAACGTCTGAGGAAACATCGAAACACAAAGATTTAAGGGCATATTTATCGAGGACAAAGGGCATGTCATGACGATTGATATTTGCTGGTATGATAGAAGATAAACGGTGCCTTGTATCATAGGACATTCCCCAATGCTTGTACACCGAAATCAGATTGTTTGCCAGATTCCAAAGTTTCGTCTTTGTGTCTTCAGCGAGTGCAGATTATATTAATACTTCCCAACTGAATACTGTAGCCACCTAATGATTTAAATCTGAAGTTCATACAAATAATACACAAGACCTTTGGAAGTCTGAGGAAACTACGCCCAAACACAACGATTTTAGCAGGGACGAAGACACGACGATATATCATATATTTGCTGGTGTGATAGAAGATAAATGGTGCCCAGAAAATCCCCCAATGCTTGTAGAAAACCTGCGTTCAGATTGTTTGCTAAATTGTAAAGTTTCTGGCCTTCCAAGATTTGACATTTCCAGATTTGGGAAAAACAACAACCCTGCTCAATTTCCGCGTTTCTTTTCGTCTTCCCAACTGAATACTGTAGCCGCTAAATCTGAAGTTCATACAAAGAATAAAAAAGACATTTGAAAGTCTGAGACAACTCAGGTTCTACCCCTAAACACAAAGATGTAAGGACATATTAACCGAGGACCAAGTGTAGTCACGGCGATAGATATTTATTGCAAGTTTGACGTTTCATTATCTGCGTTTCTTTCTGTGTCTTCAGGGAGTCCAGATTCCAAAGGGCTGGAGTGTGATGTACAGCATTCGGGACACCCACGACACCGCGGCCGTCTTTAAGGATGTGGACGCCTTCGATCCTGACCGTTTCAGCCAGGAGCGAGGAGAAGACAAAGAGGGACGGTTCCACTACCTGCCGTTCGGCGGCGGTGTTCGGTCCTGTCTCGGCAAACAACTGGCGACCCTCTTTCTCCGTATCCTCGCCATCGAGCTGGCCAGCACCAGCAGATTCGAGCTCGCAACCCGGGACTTTCCACGGGTGATCACGGTACCGGTGGTCCACCCTGTCGACGGGCTGAAAGTCAAGTTCTACGGATTGGACTCCAACCAGAACGAGATCATGGCCAAGTCAGAAGAGCTGCTGGGAGCCACTGTTTGAAGGGCAGAGAGCTGAAGAGTCGAGGGGAGGGTGATCACAGAAGTCTTTAAAGGAGAAGATTGAAGGAAGGAAAGAAATAAGTTCTTATTTGTTCTCCTCCACCACCAAGTTGGAGGTTCCTTTTCAGACTAAGAGAAACGTCTTTGTCTCTTTCTTGTTACAACTGATGATGATCAGGACTTTCCTCTGAGAGAGAAACTGCCAAAAAACTTCTTAATTATTCTCTATTCTGTGTATTTTTTTAAGGAAATATACAAACTAAATGTATGTACAAACAAAAAGCTATGTAATATAATTTGAAAAAGAAAGGTGGGTAGCGCACAATGGGAGAAAGAAAAGTATGGTGGTACTTTTGGGAATATGAAGTGTTGAAAGAAGAGAAAATGGTGGACGACACAGGGTATAGGACGGACGGACCAGTTTAAGAGCAGGGTAAATGAGATGGATATATCGACGGATAGTTTGACATGTTCTCCACCAAGACTCAACTCAAGAGTATATATATATCATTGGTGGCATTGTGTTCCCATTGAATTCAAATAGTTTACTAGCTTACAGTAAATTAATGATCATAGCGCAGGTACAATGTGTTGCCGAGTCCAATCGAACAGCAGATGTTAAAGGACGTAGCTTACGAATAAGGCACGTAGTTCTGATGGAGAGGATATACCGAACGGGTCAAACACGTTACATTCAAGGGCTAGTCTTCCCTTCATGCTTTCATTTCACAAAGCAGCCTGTACACTTAAGGATCTGTACACGGTCCTATAATGCTTCCATACAGTGGAATAAGCTTCGGCTCGTTACTCTCTGTCCACAAACACAAATCAGGGGTTTCCGGTGCACTTCTGCAAACCAAGGAAGCATTGAAGTCGAACTCGCAATTGGTATCACTTTAAAGTAACTGGATCAAAGTCAATGAAGTCCAGGTCTGCTTCGTACACTCTCCAAACCTGTGCTTTGATACACTACACTTTGACGTTGCGTTGAGATTGTACTCTTTCAGACTTTATCTTGCAACAAGTCGATAAAGAAGTCGCCCTCATGAAACCGGGAGTAACTGGAGGACGAAAGAAGAGAAAAACCTACATACATGCTGCTTGAGTGTTGCTTTGAGTGTTTGTGTGCTGACTATTTTATTTGTTCTCGTCTCCTCGGTGCAGCCATTTTGAGTTGCGTGGAGAAGGTGACATGTTGTCTTGCTGCTCCTCCAATCAACGCTAAGAATGCAAAACAAATTAAAAGTCCACGGTTTAAGCGACTTTATTCGCTACGAAGAGATTTATTGTTTGAGGTGATTGCACAATCAGGACTCTCAGAGCTTTGCGACTTCCATATTTTTGGAGAAGGAAGACTTTGTTCTTGGTTTCCGATACGTAGAACAAAAAGGGAAAAAAAAAGCTAACCGCCACGGAACTCTGGGACTCGTTCGCGGAACTCTCGGACATTCTAGAACCCCCGCGGATGGAGTTCTAAGTTCCGAACGGAAGCTCGAGAGAGAAAGAAAGGACCAATGAGGTTTCAGGGGACGCTCTTATTGGACGATCCTGTTGTCCAATAGCATTCCAGATGGATTCTGCCTGTGCTAGACATTGATCACTCTTTCTACCAACCACACCACTGATTTCTTCACGATAAAAAATATATAAAAATAGAGTTTTTTTGCTGCTTTTCTTGTGTATATTTTCTATTTGAGAGTTCTAGATCGCAATAGTTTGTATCAAGTGCTTTTTTAATCATTACAAATAATGATTAATTATGTGCGTTTTGTGAAAGCAAGGAGCATACATAGATTATAGTGTATATTAATTTGTACAATATTCCTCCCTTTAGCAAGCCATGTGGAAAATCAGCTATTTACGTCTACTAATAACCTAATAGTAATGTTATTGTACGATTAATATTGTTGTTATAAGATATTTGAAATGCTATTTTTTATTCTATTACAGATCTAGAGTTTTTAGCCTACATGAGAAGGTAAATATTGGATGTATTTAGAATGTTATGTATTTCAGTTATATTGTAAACAGTGTTTAAAATGTTAATATTGTTGATTTGATAACTGTAATAATTATTTTTTGTTTTGTTATTCAGACTTATTATCACTGCATTTTATTTGATATTAATTATGGAAAACAGAAAGCACTTGCGAGGTATGTCTATGTTTTAAGTGCCATGCGACTACACGTCCCCTTCCTCTCACCTGTCGGTCTTATGTCATTCTGTACATAATATTTGTATTTCTTTTTACAGGAAAAATGTTTCATTTAGTTTAAATATGAATGTCTACTTTCTTCCTTTCCTTTTTTTGTTACCGTAATTGTTAAATGTACTCCTGTAATAAACTATAAAGTAAAGATATCTAAACATTGAGTTTTCTACTCTCTTCTGGCGAGCGAAAGTGTGAAAGCAACTTGATGTTTTTATAAACCACATAAGTAGCACGTCCAGCATGCTAATCTGGCAGATGGCAGGCAGCCTGTATGCTAACGAGCTAACGGAAACCCAACATGTAAATCAGAATGGTCAGAGAACTGGATGGGGAACAAGTGAGACCAGGTGCCTTCTGTCAGCTTAAATAAACGATTTCCAACGACAGTATTTTTAAGAATAATACACCCATCAGCAATATGTTAAACTATTCATACGATATCTGCACACAGTGTTATTAAGGTTTGGTTACAGTTCAGCAGCTAAAAGGCCACTATTCATTTCTACTTTGAGGCAACTACTTTCCATTGATCAAGTCAAACATGTAGCATACCCATCATGCATCTGACATTTACAGCCTTACTTTGTAAACTATTACCAGCTTTTGCACGACCATAAATCCCTCAGAAGCAAAACTCTCGTAGATACTTTGATCCAAACCTCCGAAAGCTTATGTGTAGGGATGAATATCAACGCTTAGCAAAGACTGATTGGATACCTTACTATAATCCTAGCAGTATTGCTTCAAATCTAAATCTACTTTGTCCGTCTTTGGCAGTACCATACATCCCTCAGAAAGGTACAACCAAGTGCAGATGCATAACAGTCAAACGCTCGAGTAGATACTTTGGTCCAAACCTCGAAAAGCGTATGTCTTAATAAGAATATGTAGGCGAGACAGAATGGACGCCTTAAAGTAATCCCAGCACTATTGTTGTTGTATTGTTGTTGTATTGTGTACGTACATTCAACAGGTGCATCAGCAAAGCCACCGTCCACAAAGAAACGTGGACAGATCCTGCACACTATTCAAGGGTCCAAAAACAGAACATCTCCGGTCAATAAGCGACTCATGAACTTCAGTTACATGATGATGTCAACAAGTTATAACTCAGCAATGACTGGTACATCGAGAATAGGCAATAACATGGAAAGAACATATTCAAAATATGTAGAATTGCAGCAAAATGCGTTTCGTAGTTGGTCTAAACTAGGGCTGAACGATTAATCGATTTTAAATCGAAATCGTGATTTTAAATGATACGATTATGAAATCGCAAAGCCTGCAATTTTTTTTAAACCTTTTTTTAAAACTTTAATTTTAATTTAATTTTGTTCTTCTTGTGTGTCAGTCATCCACACCAATCAGAAGTGCTGTGCTCCACATGTACCAGCCATTGTTAACCAATCAGAAGTGGCCCATGATAGAAGGTGATAGACAGATTGATCCAATCACCTGCCAGGTGCTTCTGAAAGTGCCTGCCCTTTCCAGATGGCTTCCAATGGAGCTTTAGATGCTTTGGTGAACCATCTGAGTCAGGTTAGTGATGCTCCATCACATGTTTCTATTACAGGGAGAATCTGAAACTGAAGCTTGACTTTAAAGGAAGTTTCATGTAAGTTTAGTTCTGTCACTCGTAGCTCGGGCTGCGGGGGTGCTAGAGACGTTGATACGACCTTCCTAGCCGGAGATATGGATTTTACAATAAACTACCGTTGGGTCGCTTAAAAACAAATATTGCAAATCGAATCTCAATCGCAATATCGGTCAGAAAAATCGCAATTAGCTTATTTCCCCAAATCGTGCAGCCCTAGAACAAACCTCCCAACGCTTATGTGTCGAGACGAATATCAACGCTTAGCAAAGACTGATTGGATACCGTACGATAATCCCAGCAGTATTGTTTCAAAACTAAATCTATTCACAAATGTACGTCCATTCTGCACTTCTGATGACAGGTGCATCAGCTAACGTGGACGGATCCTGCACACTATTCAAGATCTCCGGTTAATAAACGACTGGTTCACGTAAATGATCTGAGGACGTCGTTGAGTTACAAGCAACGACTGGTGCATCGAGAGTGGGCGATACATATTCCACAGATGGACAATTGCAGCAAACTGGGTCAGGCAGACACTTGCGTATTTCTTCCATGATAACCTTTTGCCAAGAATAGTAAGAATCCTTTTCACAAGGGACTTAGTAAAACATCACTTCGACTACATGATAGAAAAACAAAGGATCAAAGAAGACTTCGATACATCGACTGTTTGTTTTGTTGTAACCATTTTGTTATCGCACTCTTCAGATTGAGGGTAACACTCGGGCCGGTTCCCGTCATGTGGGCAACACACAGACGATGGTCTGGTTTCGACTCTCAGCACTGACTGACTGATGTCTCAATGCCTCTGTATCTGTCTTTATTTCCCAGCCAGCAGATCGCTGTGGTTTGAAAACATCAAGAAGAACCCGGCTGTGTGATGTTCGCCGGGAGTTTCCTTCAGCTTGATGGAAGACAGAAACAGAGACAGGCGAAGAGAGAACGGTTTTACAATGAGCACAGATGTAAAAAAAACCTACACACACTTCAAAGGCATGGTTTGAGGGCACACACACACACACACACACACACACACACACACACACACACACACACACACACCGACAAATACACACTTGGGTCATCTTGGAAATAATTGTTACAAAGACAAATATTCACAAATGACTGGATTATGAAATATGACTGAAGTAAACACTGCCTTCACACACTCAATGTCACCTACACACACACACACACACACACACACACACACACACACACACACACACACACACACACACACACACACACACACACACACACACACACACACACACACACACACACACACACACACACACACACACACACTTCTTGGAAGGACAAAGAGTTATATTATGTTTGTTTATAGTTTTGCCGCCAGTATAGACTGTTTGCAACACTAAGTACTGCAAGATGAACCACTTCAAGGGAACCAGGATAATGTGTGTGTGTGTGTGTGTGTGTGTGTGTGCGCCTCCCTTATGGGGACACATTGGAGGTCCCCATGAGGGGAATCATTACTTTTAGGGTGAAGACGGGTAGGGTTAGGGTTAGGGTTAGGCATGTGTTGGTTATGGTTACGGTTAGGATAAGTCTCCAGGAAATGCATGTGTGTGTGTGTGTGTGTGTGTGTGTGTGTGTGTGTGTGTGGACATCTGATGGTTGGCTAGTTTGAATTCTGTCAGTATACATCTTCTGGATTCTCAGTTGATACCAACACCGTCTCACTACCAACTTGATCGTTGCCGACGAGATATACATGAACTTGTCTCTAAACATTATAAATGGACATTATATTGCAGTATATAGCGATTTCCCCGTCTTTACGACCCCTCAAAAGCGCTTTTGACGGTCAGCATTCACCCATTCGAAGAGACACTAAAATGCTCTTGATGTTGATACAGTGTTAATAATCATATGATATCGAGTTAATAGAAATCTGTGCCACGTCTTTGGAGTAAAATCAATCCGAGAACTCACAAAAAGAAAAGCCAAAACAGGGGAGAAAACTCGAGTCGTCTCAGACGTGACTCTCATCTCTACGGAAGGATTAAACCTCCGCTATTATCCACCAGACTGGATTCAGGAGCGCACACGTGCACCCTCAGCTGCAGGTATAAGGGACCATGAGGAATAATAACCAATCAGCACGCAGACTGAGTCAATACATTCACACCGCTCTGGGAGAAGACGTGTGACGATCCATCTCAGGACTGGATGATGTGGAGAGACACTGAATAATCGCCAAAAACATCACGAAGGACTCTGATTATATATACATCCTATATCTCGGAGCACAATCGATTTCAAAGTATAACAAATGAACGAAAGGTAAAATTGAAAGTGAAAATAAAAGTATAATCCGCTTACGACTCAAACTAAATGTTTTTACAGCTGCATTTTTACCCCAATTTCCCCATTGATTCAATAAGTGCAAGGTGTCTTTTATTACTTATGCAACTGGTTTGTTGAGGACATCGTGTTTTGTAAAGTTACTGATAATTATGATGTGTTTAAAGAGATGACTAGTTTGAGTTTGAGAACAAGTAGTGTAAATAAATATCACTGGGAAGTTGTGTGTTGTCTTGATTTATATTTGCAAGGAATTTCATGGCAGTTCAAGAAGGTGTCAGGAGGTTCAATTGTGTGTGTGTGTGTGTGTGTGTGTGTGTGTGTGAGGCCCAGGGGGAAACTGCTGGTTTAGGTTCAAGAAAAACATGTTGAGGAAATATGATTTCGATGTCATTCAGTTTCGTTTTTTCCCAAAAGAGAATCTTGGGAGTGTTTTCCCTCGAAAGAAGGCGTGTCTTCAGGAGAAACCAGTCAACGGTAGCCGGACATATCAGTTTACCATGAGTCAGTCGATCACAAGTGGTCAATGACTGTCTTTAACTATCAGAACCACGGAGGGGAACTTTGAGTAATTCGGGACGGTGTTTCCTGCTATCGGTTGAATGTGTGGGATGTCCTGTGAAACCATCCGTGTGTATTCACCATTAGTTCCTGTTATTGTCTGCAGTGTCCGTGAACACGTGTCAGTATCTCCAGGAATGAATATCTCTTGGTAAATTGCCACGAGTTTCGGTCTGTGATTTTCCTTATTGCAGTTTCGTGGGGTTTTCCTGCATTAACGGCCTGTCAATCACGTGTCATCGGCTCTCCGATGGATTCAAAAAACCGTCTTTAGCAACAGCTGCAGCGTCTCGGTGACAAACCACGAACTCCAGTGTTTGTAGAGCTATTTTAAAATGCTTGTTTTACGACACTGCTTTCGCAACCGATATCAAAAGACAAAGTGAAAGGTTTTTGGATATTTGCCTTCCTCTTCCGATCAAAACACCAAGCAGTTCCAGGATTTCTCCTGTCACGAACTTTCGAGTTGATTCATGTAATAATTTATCCTAGGAAATTCCCATCTGACAAGGCGGCACCCGTCTTCATCCCTTCATGTGTGCATCCTTCACTTCACAGTCTGCGCACAGCCAGGTGTACACAGAGGGAAACTCAGATTAAGTCTGCTGCAGGAAAGCTGGGTATTGCATATCGAATAGAACAACATCTTAAAATAAATAAGTCTCTGTCTAAAGACACAACCACTGAGGTTTAAACATTTTGTTAAGCTTGATATGAAGATACCGGATCAATATTTACATGAGCTGCACACAAAGTCCACAAATACGGAAAATATCCACGAGATAGATGTCAATACATTTCAATCCGAACACAATGCTGCAAAGTCAGCGATTACACGGATTATACGAAGCCCTGAAAGACTGTGATGCAACAAAACATCAAGGACTCTCTTGTGATGCAGATATTGAAGTATGAGGGATTTCGCCGAAGGCCAGGACACACAGCCAACGACAACAAGTCTCTGAGCGTTTAATGTGCAATTGGCAACACAAAAGGCATCCATTTTGACACCTGTCACATACTGAAGGGGTGTTCAGAAGAACACCCTTTGTTTATTTAATCTTTTCCAAGTAGAGGGAGAACAGAAAGTGAGAGGAGACATTTGGAAGACGCTGTTGCGTAACGTTATTGGCATCGTAAAGAAAAACTCAACTAAAAAGGGAGAGAAAAAGGAAACAACGCTTTATATCAAAAGTGACACGAAGCGTAGGCGATGATGGGAAGATGGAATCACAGATAAGCTGCGGGGATTGCCACAGGTGTGTGTGTGTGTGTGTGTGTGTGTGTGTGTAGGGTCGTGAACTCATAACTAATGATGTGTCTTCTGCTCAGCAGGTGCAGGAGTCAAACTGAGTTCAAAGCACAAGCACAGACACACCTGCACACACACGTATGTTTGTTTTTCTACACTTGTGAGGACCTACAACACACACATGCAATTCCCTAGCGTCACAAATAACCTCCAATCGCAGTATCTTCTCTACAATCTACCCCCAAAAACACTTGAATCCAAATCGGTCGTCAGGATCGGACGGGAAAGACAGCCGTGAGCCGACATCTACATATGACTACACTGCGGTAATCCTTTACACACACACACACACACACACACACACACACACACACACACACACACACACACACACACACACACACACACACACACACACACACACACACACACACACACACACACACACACACACACACACACACACACACACACACACACACACACACACACACGTCACCTGAGTTCAGAAATGTGCAAGAATGAAAACATACGGACGTGTAAGAGGAATTCAACATTTGTGATTTACTAAATGGGCTTAAAAGTGATAAGAACGAACACGTGTCATCGGGTAAGAGGCATCGTATTTATTATTATTATTTATTTCATTTTAACAGAGAGAAACCCATGTTCCACCCAGGACGACAACATATGGACATTACTGCAGAGAAACCTCGTCATCTTAATGCTTGTTCTTGTGTGTCTGTAACCCTAAACATACGAGGGAAGTAACTCTGATCCATAATCGATACAGCCCATTGAGAATGGCGAGCTGCACCTCATGCCAGGCAGAGCTGTTCAGTAATAGCCATTGGTTGATATCTTTCCACAATGGCGCAGATGTTTGGGATACCCTGTTGCATTTTACATTAATACAATTTTCCGTTATGACATATCTGACATGTTCAAGGGTCTGACATGACAAGAGATGACAGCTGGCCAGAGAAAGAGATAGGAACAGGAATGTATGATAGGGTAGAAAGACCGGTGGCAAACCGTGTCTGTCTCACCTGGACCTTCTGTAGACACACCCCCCCCCCCCCCCACCCCCACCCCCACCGGAAAGGGTTAGGAAAGAGGGAATGGAAAGAAAGAGAATAAGATAGTTGAGGTGAAGGGGAGACAAGAAATAATGGACACAAGGAGACGAGATAGATAAATGGGGTAGGATGGAAGGCTGAAGGTAAAGAAATCGAATCTGCAAAGCGTGGAAGGAAGAGAAAGGGTGCAAGCAGCAAGATGGAAAGAGAAGAGTAAAAGGAGATACTAGAAATAAGAGAGGATAAGGAGGAGGTGTGTCAATCAATGAATGTTTATTTATAGACCAATATCACACATGTTACATTTGTCTCAGTGGACTTCACAGTGTGTACAGAATATCAGTATGACAATACGACACCCTCTGTCCTTAGACCCTCTGTCCTTAGCCCTCTGTCCTCAGACCCTCTGTCCTTAGACCCTCTGTCCTTAGACCCTCTGTCCTTAAACCCTCTGTCCTCAGACCATCTGTCCTCAGACCCTCTGTCCTCAGACCCTCTGTCCTTAGACCCTCTGTCCTTAGTCCCTCTGTCCTTAAACCCTCTGTCCTCAGACCATCTGTCCTTAGACCCTCTGTCCTTAGACCCTCTGTCCTTAGACCCTCTGTCCTTAGTCCCTCTGTCCTTAGACCCTCTGTCCTTAGACCCTCTGTCCTTAAACCCTCTGTCCTCAGACCATCTGTCCTTAGACCCTCTGTCCTTAGACCCTCTGTCCTTAGTCCCTCTGTCCTTAGACCCTCTGTCCTTAGACCCTCTGTCCTTAAACCCTCTGTCCTTAGACCCTCTGTCCTTAGACCCTCTGTCCTTAGAGCCTCTGTCCTCAGACCCTTTGTCCTTAGACCCTCTGTCCTCAGACCCTCTGTCCGTAGACCCTCTGTCCTTAGAGCCTCTGTCCTTAGACCCTCTGTCCTTAGACCCTCTGTCCTCAGACCCTCTGTCCTTAGACCCTCTGTCCTTAAACCCTCTGTCCTCAGACCCTCTGTCCTCAAACCCTCTGTCCTCAGACCCTCTGTCCTTAGACCCTCTGTCGTTAGACCCTCTGTCCTTAAACCCTCTGTCCTCAGACCCTCTGTCCTTAAACCCTCTGTCCTCAGACCATCTGTCCTTAGACCCTCTGTCCTTAGACCCTCTGTCCTTAGTCCCTCTGTCCTTAGACCCTCTGTCCTTAGACCCTCTGTCCTTAAACCCTCTGTCCTTAGACCCTCTGTCCTTAGACCCTCTGTCCTTAGAGCCTCTGTCCTCAGACCCTTTGTCCTTAGACCCTCTGTCCTCAGACCCTCTGTCCGTAGACCCTCTGTCCTTAGAGCCTCTGTCCTTAGACCCTCTGTCCTCAGACCCTCTGTCCTTAGACCCTCTGTCCTTAAACCCTCTGTCCTCAGACCCTCTGTCCTCAAACCCTCTGTCCTCAGACCCTCTGTCCTTAGACCCTCTGTCCTTAGACCCTCTGTCCTTAAACCCTCTGTCCTCAGACCCTCTGTCCTTAGACCCTCTGTCCTTAGACCCTCTGTCCTTAAACCCTCTGTCCTCAGACCCTCTGTCCTTAAACCCTCTGTCCTCAGACCATCTGTCCTTAGACCCTCTGTCCTTAGACCCTCTGTCCTTAAACCCTCTGTCCTTAGACCCTCTGTCCTTAGACCCTCTGTCCTTAGAGCCTCTGTCCTCAGACCCTTTGTCCTTAGACCCTCTGTCCTCAGACCCTCTGTCCGTAGACCCTCTGTCCTTAGAGCCTCTGTCCTTAGACCCTCTGTCCTTAGACCCTCTGTCCTCAGACCCTCTGTCCTTAGACCCTCTGTCCTTAAACCCTCTGTCCTCAGACCCTCTGTCCTCAAACCCTCTGTCCTCAGACCCTCTGTCCTTAGACCCTCTGTCCTTAGACCCTCTGTCCTTAAACCCTCTGTCCTCAGACCCTCTGTCCTTAGTCCCTCTGTCCTTAGACCCTCTGTCCTTAGACCCTCTGTCCTTAAACCCTCTGTCCTCAGACCATCTGTCCTTAGACCCTCTGTCCTTAGACCCTCTGTCCTTAGTCCCTCTGTCCTTAGACCCTCTGTCCTTAGACCCTCTGTCCTTAAACCCTCTGTCCTTAGACCCTCTGTCCTTAGACCCTCTGTCCTTAGAGCCTCTGTCCTCAGACCCTTTGTCCTTAGACCCTCTGTCCTCAGATCCCTCTGTCCGTAGACCCTCTGTCCTTAGAGCCTCTGTCCTTAGACCCTCTGTCCTTAGACCCTCTGTCCTCAGACCCTCTGTCCTTAGACCCTCTGTCCTTAAACCCTCTGTCCTCAGACCCTCTGTCCTCAAACCCTCTGTCCTCAGACCCTCTGTCCTTAGACCCTCTGTCCTTAGACCCTCTGTCCTTAAACCCTCTGTCCTCAGACCCTCTGTCCTTAAAACCCTCTGTCCTCAGACCCTCTGTCATTAGACCCTCTGTCCTTAGACCCTCTGTCCTTAGACCCTCTGTCCTTAAACCCTCTGTCCTCAGACCCTCTGTCCTTAAACCCTCTGTCCCCAGACCCTCTGTCCTTAGACCCTCTGTCCTTAGACCCTCTGTCCTTAGACCCTCTGTCCTTAAACCCTCTGTCCTCAGACCCTCTGTCCTCAAACCCTCTGTCCTCAGACCCTCTGTCCTTAGACCCTCTGTCCTTAGACCCTCTGTCCTTAAACCCTCTGTCCTCAGACCCTGTCTTTAGACCCTCTGTCCTCAGACCCTCTGTCCTTAGAGCCTCTGTCCTTAGACCCTCTGTCCTCAGACCCTCTGTCCTTAGACCCTCTGTCCTTAGAGCCTCTGTCCTCAGACCATCTGTCCTTAGACCCTCTGTCCTCAGACCCTCTGTCCTTAGACCCTCTGTCCTTAGACCCTCTGTCCTCAGACCCTCTGTCCTTAGACCCTCTGTCCTTAGACCCTCACATCGTACAAGGAAAAACTTCCGGAGAAAACCCCACAGTTTAAAGGGAACATGGGAGAAACCTCAGGGAGAGCAGCAGAGGAGGGATCCCTCTCCCAGGACGGACAGACGTGCAATAGATGCCGTGTGTAAATTGAAAAGATAATACATTTGCAACATAGGTAGTCCAAATGTTTGGAAATGCATGTGTGTATAATAGGAAGAACACCTAACTATAAGCTTTATCAAAAAGGAAGGTCTTAAAAACGGATAGGGTGTATGCCGCCCGAACACAAACTGGAAGCTGATTCCACAGCTCGATAAGAAAAGGCCATTGTGCTTTGAGAGTACGAGTGTGCGTCAGGTCTGTGTGTTGGCCGACCTCCGCTATCGCTCCATTAACATCTAACTCGGCTTCTCTATCAGCGCCATCGCGAACTCCCTCTGAATATTTTGACTACACTTGCCCTGCAGATACGAGGCTCTTATCTGAAGCTGTGGAGGAACAATGGCTTCTTTCAGCCTCCTCCTCCTCCTCCTCCTCCTCCTCCTCCTCCTCCTCCTCCTCCTCCTCCTCCTCCTCCTCCTCCTCGTCTTTCTCAGCCTCTCTCCATCCTGGGAATGCAGATTTCCGACCACAGGCTTTGAAGTCGGGCTGGAGGGGAGCTAATTATTATGGAAAAGAGAACAAGACACTGAGGGAGAGAGAGAGAGGGAGAGAGAGAGGGAGAGAGAGAGAGAGAGATGGAAAGGAGGAGAAGCGCTGTTGTTCATTAGCAGAAGAAAGACCCAACAAAAACCAAAGAAACAAGTGAAGGAGTTCATTTCCCAAACTGTATATGGTGTTGAAAGGGCTGGTGGCATATCCCAGCATGCACCAGGTGTGAGGATGGCAGTGGCGAACCGTCAGGGCCTTCAAGGCATTCAGAGAATACCCTGGAACACTCAGATAAAACAAAACATCGATTTAATGACATAAATAAAATGTAATAAAATGAGAATGGTATCCGTGTTGCTGATCTGTAATATTACAGTGTTACGTTGATTTGTGTTCGAAAAGAAAGCAACCAATCAGATCTCGTTCTGGGTCTCTGGGTAGAATGTCCTTCACCAAGGTATTCTACATCCTTGATCGAAAGCCCTGGCCGTTGCACTGAATGAGAGCGTACGTTTGGACTGACAGCTTGATCAACCAATCAGATATTGATTTGTAGCCAATTGAGTTTCCCTCGGTTCCAGGGTCCTCTAGCACTGGGGTTCCCAACCTTTTTTCCCAAGAGCCCCCTTCCCTGTTGGAAGTTGCGCCCCCCCCCCCACACACACACAAGCGATCCGTCTGTGTCAGTTCTTTGGTGTCAGCTTGGTGTGTCCATATCTTTAAGGACACAGTCGCAGATGGTCAGAAAACAGCATGTGTTGCCAGGTAAACTTCTACGGGTCATTCGAGACGAATCAGAAGACTGAGAAGGCAGAAAGGAAGTCTTCCTGTCTTTATATCAGATTGATTCAGAACCTATATTTCCCATCAACGGTTTGTCACTTTTCTGTTGTTGTAGGAAATACCGGAAAAAGAAAGCGTGGAGTGACTCAGCGATTGGCTGTCCACCCAATGAAACAGAAGAAGAGAAAATACTCCTTCGATCAACTTATTCCTGACATTGTCACAAAAAACCAATGCAAGTCTGTCACACGTGAATATTTCATTTACACATCCACTGCTTCCCATCAGAGCTAACATCCAGGCGGACCACCAAGGTAAATTAGCAGAAGCCAAATAAATGTTTAAAATAATGTAACGCTCTTTGATATATGACGCTTGTGATTCCCATCAATGTAGATTTCAAGCGGTCAAGATACGAATGCTGCCAAGTGTTGACAGTTCGTCGTTGTTCAAAGCTATTCACTCCATTTCAGCGCCAACACAAACTCAACGGAGACATTTGGGATCAGTAATGAGCAGGAAGTAGTTAGCAGCTACACTGCCGTTAGCTAACACAGTGCTACTATAGTCCAGCTAACGCACCATGTACTCAAAGCATGATGATAACAGGGAATATGTTATTGGAGGGATTGTTTTCTGTCAAGTTTGAACGTCCATCAAATAGGAACATTGCTCTTAAAAGGATCCAGATGAGAAGATCAACAAACACTTTCATATCAGCATGCTAACCGTGAAGCTAAAGCTAGCATCTGGCTAGCTAAGCTCACCATAAAGCGGTTTACATGTGTTTGAAGATAAACTTTGTCACACAGTGTTCGAGGGCATTTGTGACGGTGTTTGAGGTTTTTATTGTCTGGCAGATTGATTGTTAATAAGCTAAGAAAGTGTTAGTCTGTAAGGCTGTGGCTATCTCCTTGAAACAATATGTACAAATCCTGTACGTACCCGAAAGGTCTCAGTAGAAAAGCTATGCTCCTTTTTTTAAGATAAAGCATTACGGCCCGTCCACACTACAGCGTCGACAGCGTCGAAAGCTCCAATCTGCCCATTCACTTTCAATGGGGTGACGTCACGTAGCCGCGCTTTTTCGCCGAACTGAATTGTGGGTAGCAGAGCGGTCCGTCTCAGGCGTCTCAGGCGACAGAAGTTGAACAATGTTCAACTTCTGACGCCGGAGACGCCGGAGTAGCCAGCGCCAGCCAATCAAATCCCGTTTCCCAAAATCTGACAGCTGAAGCCGTAGCCAATCAAACCGCGTCTAAGCTGGGAGAGATATCCCGCCGTTCATTTCTATATTTCAAAAAAAGTTGGAGGAGAAACTAACTATCGCCGTAGCAAATCACCCGGTTTTGTATGACCAGACCCTCTTCACCTACCGGGACACAAACCGGAGGAACCAGGCATGGAGGGAGGTGGCAGAGACAGTGGGGGAAACTGGTAGGTCTTCGCCTGTTTGGGGAGTTTATATATATATTGCTCGCATAAAATCCCCGGGGTTTTTGCTTTGTATGTCGGGGGCGGGAGATTAATGTGATTGGTTGTTGGCCGTGTTGCTTGAATAAAATCCCCAAGCTCCAGACACGCCCAGCTCCAAGCTATTTTTGAAGCTGTAGTGTGGACGCTCCGTTACTGTACGCTTAATTCGCTCAGGATTCAAATGTCTTCAATCAACCCTAAAAACCACACATCACCTGCGTAATCACTGCTGCCCCAAACAGTAGCATTAGCATTTAGCTTAGAAACTGAACACAAGATGTAATCAAGAAAAAATGCGCAGGCCAAAAGGAAAAATCAAAGATTGGATCCAGATTATTTTCTTGCCTTGCTTCAGCAAAACTCTGCCAGCCTTTTAACTCTCATCGATCCTTATTCCTACCGTCATCAAATCCCAAATGAAAGCCCGCTTTTTAAAAATAGAAAAATAAGAAAAAACACGATGGGTTAAAATATTATTGTTGTCATTTTGTTGGCTGGTGTTTGGATGTTGGTCTGTCTCCCAGAAACCTCTGCTGAAGTTCATCTGGTGCCACAAGACACCGGAGGGGGCTTACACAGCTGGCTAACACACACACACACACACACGCACGCACGCACGCACGCACGCACGCACGCACGCACGCACACACACACACACACACACACACACACACACACACACACACACACACACACACACACACACACACACACACACACACACACACACACACACACACACACACACACACACACACAGATTGTCAAACATACACACACATTATGTTAATGCATGGAAAATCCAAGTAGCACATGCTGATACACAACAACAAGTTATTTAAACACATGCATAAAGTACAAGTGCACAAAAACAAATATACATATTGGTTTCTCTTTTCTATGCATACATGTACACACACACACACACACACACACACACACACACACACACACAACACACACACACACACACACACACACACACACACACACACACACACACACACACACACACACACACACACACATACCATGTATACATCACTTCAGGGGACATTACATTGACTTACATGCATTTCCTGGAGACTTATCCTAACCTTAACCAACACATGCCTAACCCTAACCCTTAACCCTTAACCAAGTATTCACCCTAAAATTAATGATCCCCCTTATGGGGACCTCCAATTTGTCCCCATAAGGGAGGCCAGTCCCCACATGTGACTATGTAAACAGATTTAGGTCCCCACAAGTATAGTAAAGCTAGTACACACACACACACACACACACACACACACACACACACACACACACACACACACACACACACACACACACACACACACACACACACACACACACACACACACACACACACACACACACACACACACACACCCCTAAAATGCATCCTCTCCCATTGAGCTCTGAGGGGGAGATGTTTGTGGGGAGCGCTTGGTTTGAACAGAATGTACGTTCCCCAGTTCCTGCTCAGAGACAAACATGATTGTGGTCCCTTCCCCTGAGACTACCGAGTGTGTGTGTGTGTGTGTGTCCTCAAACTTTTCCACAATAATCAAAGATGCAATCAATCGAAGGAAAAAGATGCAAAGACGGGAGGAGGGAGACAGAAAAGCTTTTTCCATTCACTCAACTGGATCGAAACTGATGTTTTACAGGAAGAGGCCTTTGGTGCCAACATCTGTATTTAAGATGTTGATGAGCACAGCTGCATCTTAAAACAATAGAAGTGGCGGTAGTCCAACTTAGGGATTTGTGTCTTTGCAGACCATTTACATGCACTAAAACCTGTATACCACTCAGGGAAAGCTCCACAAAGCTAAATATGGCCTCTTTAAAGATAATACCTACTTTAAATCAGGAGAATTGCATCGTGCAAACAAGCAAGTAACTCGAGGACATGTATCTAGTGTTAATGTCAATGGCTTCGTCCAGCTGATGAAGTTGATTGTCTCTCTGAACTCTGACTGTTTTCCTTTCCGAGCCTTCTCCATCCTTCTCCATCCAGGTGTCGACTAAGCGTCACTCTTCAGGTGCTTTCAGACCAGCTGCTTTTAACAGGCCAGATCCTGTGGCTCGTTTCCAGTTTCCTTTGAAGCCTTTTGCGCATCCTCGTGAGTGATGTGACTTAATGTGGAAACCCAGCCGTTTGGAGATGCCCCGTTGCCAAGGGAGACGCCAAAGTGAGGTATGGGAAACGTTTAGGTAACCATTGAGGTTGTTTTGGAGTAAGTACACCCCTCTCGTTTTTTCGACTTCCTGTCAGACACGACTTAGATGAAGAAGCAGTGTCTGTAATATAATCATGACACCTGTGTCCTTACGGTACGTCCACACAGCAGCGTTTCAAAAATCGTGAAAATCTTGGAGCTGGGCGTGTCTGACAGCTTGGGGATTTTTTGCGACCAACAACCAATCACAGGAATCTCCCGCCCCCGACATACAAAGCAAAAAACCCCAGGGATTTTATGCGAGCAATATATATATATATATAAACTCCCCAAACAGGCGAAAACCTACCAGTTTCACCCACTGTCCTCTGCCTCCTCCCTCCATGCCTGGTTCCTCCGGTTTGTATCCCGTTAATAGTTCTGGTCGTAAAGAACCGGGTGATTTGCTACCGTAATTTCTCGTTTGGAATATGAGGAAATGAACTGCGGTCTGGTTCTCCCTGCTTACACGCGGTTTGATTGGCTAGCGCTTCTACTGTCAGATTTGCATAAAACGTGTTTGATTGGCTGGCGCTTCCAGCTCAGCTTCAAAAGTTGAACATTGCTCAACTTTTGAATCCTGGAAATCCTGGAAATCTTCGCTTCGCTCCCCCACAATGCAGTTCGGCGACAAGCGAGGCAAAGTAACGTCACCCCCATTCAAAGTCAACGGGCAGAGAAGCGTTGGAAGCGGTGGAAGATTCGTCTGAAGCTGCCGTGTGGACGTACCGTTAGAGATTTGGATGTCTACTTTATAAACTGCAGAAGCTAGGCGGCCAAGAGTGAGGCCACCTCAAGAAGATTGGACTCTAAACATCGCTGACGCACACTGATGTTTGTTGTCTTCAAAGCCACTTAAAGATACGATAAATCATGCAGTAAATAGCCGTGGAAAGACACTGTAAGGACCCATTACGAAGCCTTTAGGGATCAAGTGGAAGACTTAAGATCTGTGTAGTCCCTTCCAGAAACGTTGTATATGTCGCTGATATCTTCTTTCCACCGACGATAACATCAGTGATTTTCCCTTAGTCCCAATCTAAATGTCAATCTGTTGTTTCAGTGATCCCTAAATGTGTTGGCTTCTCGGGGAATCCGTTTACTATCCGTACACTTTGATGACATTTGCATTCGTGGATCCTTATGCCAACAAAGCCCAGTGAAGATTACCATTGATTACGTGACAGGAGGATGGAATGATAACTCAAAGTGTCAACGAGGGTTTGACCTGAGAGCTGGAAGCTGTGAACAAACTTTCCAATGTACACTCATTATTACCAGATGAGAGGAATGTGTGTGTGTGTGTGCGTGTGTGTGTGTGCGTGTGTGTGTGTGTGTGTGTGTGAGACAGGGGAAGTGTGTTAAATGCCTAAGGAGGCTAATGACACAAGAGACGCCCGAAACAATAGAAAAGGCAAAAGGTTGGAAGAACAACTTTAAGGTCGTCACCACACACCAGGAAACCAACATGTTTTGATGCATTTGGTTGAAAAAATAAACTAAATGTAACCATGGCGATAATAGGATTTTAGTGACAAGCTGCTTTTATGGTACCGACGTGATTGAAATAGCCAATTTTAAATCAAGTAGCGATTCATGTTTTGAACTGCAAATCGTTGCTTACTGTAAACCTTCACCATTGTATATCGTAACTTGACGGGTACATATTTGGCCGAAGATTACTGCCAGAAAAAGGCAGAGTAGTAGCCTAACTTTGGTTTTTCCTTTTCCTTGGAAATAACAGATATTTCAACAAGTAAAGAACATTTGAATTGGCAACTCAAATCCTTCAATTAACATTTCTCTGACGTTCTTTGGACGTCTTCGCTTTCCTCTTGGAGGCAAACGCAGCATATAATCATTTTCATATTTGTTTTAAGAATGGATAAATATACTATGGTCAGAGCGTAATCAGCTGCTTCAATGCCGTCACGCATTCATCCGTACACATGTATCTGTAATGCAGTGAAACAGGAGCCTGAAGGAACGGGTAACACGAGGACACAATCAATACGAGGATGGATTATGATGATGGCGGTTGAAAGGAAAGCTGAATATCTGCTGGGAACACTCAGAGTGGAAACAGTACGCCGTTATTTAGACAGTCGATGCCATCCCAGCTCCAATAAGTGTGTGTTCTTCACAGGATTCTAGTTGGATTTAGCTGAGCCATTAAGCTCGCACGCACGCACGCACGCACAATAACGCACACACAATAACCTCCAATCAGCATTCAGATATCTGATCCCTTCCACCTGACAACTTCCAGCTTCTTGTCGGGAAAACCGAGCCTCAAACACACACACACACACACACACACACACACACACACACACACACACACACACACACACACACACACACACACACACACACACACACACACACACACACACACACACACACACACACACTGAGACGTTACCGACAATTATCTTTTACCGGCATTCTGAACCCATTGCCAATTACCCTAAATACCCTGAAAACACACACACACACACAAGTAACACGTGAATATAAATAAATATGTGCACAAATACAACTGAACACACACACACACACACACACACACACACACACACACACACACACACACACACACGCACGCGCGCGCGCACACACACACACACACACACCACACACACACACACACACACACACACACACACACACACACACACACACACACACACACTGTTGGAAGGCGTTTGCAGTCCAGGCTCAAGCTTGGGTGGACGTCCAGTTGGTGTCCAAAAACAAATTATCCTAACTGATACAACTAAGATGTCAACAAACATCCACAATGGAGCCTTTCATAAATCCCAGAGAGAGGGAGGAAGAAGGAACGATAGAACGAGTTGGAAGTATAAACAA
Source organism: Chaenocephalus aceratus (assembly GCA_023974075.1). Classification (NCBI taxonomy): domain Eukaryota; kingdom Metazoa; phylum Chordata; class Actinopteri; order Perciformes; family Channichthyidae; genus Chaenocephalus; species Chaenocephalus aceratus. The sequence continues at coordinate 5,252 of JAMFTG010001379.1, read as the reverse complement.
CCAGAAAGAGAAGGAGACATTGGACAGCATGGACGAATATGGCCGCAGAGAAAAACACAAATGCAGAGGAGAGAAGAATGACAGCCTGTTCACACCCGCAAATAAAATACTTCACTTCATGCACATGTTTTCTGCTGCATCATTAACTTCGATGAACTTCGATGAATGACAAGTGACTTTACAGCTGCGTTGGAGGAGAGAGACGGCAGCACAGAGTCCTGGCAGGACACTTCGAATATTATTCATGTTGCTCTGTCTTCTTAAAGGAGGCCAGCTATGCTTTGTTAACCCTGTAGTGTGTTCGCTAGGTTGCAGGAGTTTCTCACCTGAGGAGAGGACTCTTTAAAGTAGAGACACTACATACTGATATACACCTGAACATCAGCAGGAGAGGACTCTTTAAAGTAGAGACACTACATACTGATATACACCTGCACATCAGCAGGAGAGGACTCTTTAAAGTAGAGACACTACATACTGATATACACCTGAACATCAGCAGGAGAGGACTCTTTAAAGTAGAGACACTACATACTGATATACACCTGAACATCAGCAGGAGAGGACTCTTTAAAGTAGAGACACTACATACTGATATACACCTGAACATCAGCAGGAGAGGACTCTTTAAAGTAGAGACACTACATACTGATATGCACCTGAATATCAGCGGGAGAGGACTCTTTAAAGTAGAGACACTACACACTGATATACACCTGAACATCAGCAGGAGAGGACTCTTTAAAGTAGAGACACTACATACTGATATACACCTGAATATCAGCAGGAGAGGACTCTTTAAAGTAGAGACACTACATACTGATATACACCTGAACATCAGCAAGAGAGGACTCTTTAAAGTAGAGACACTACATACTGATATACACCTGAACATCAGCAGGAGAGGACTCTTTAAAGTAGAGACACTATACTGATATACACCTGAACATCAGCAGGAGAGGACTCTTTAAAGTAGAGACACTATACTGATATATCTGAACATCAGCATGGGAGGACTCTTTAAAGTAGAGACACTATACTGATATACCTGAACATCAGCAGGAGAGGACTCTTTAAAGTAGAGACACTACATACTGATATACACCTGAATATCAGCAGGAGAGGACTCTTTAAAGTAGAGACACTACACACTGATATACACCTGCACATCAGCAGGAGAGGACTCTTTAAAGTAGAGACACTACATACTGATATACACCTGAATATCAGCAGGAGAGGACTCTTTAAAGTAGAGACACTACATACTGATATACACCTGAACATCAGCAAGAGAGGACTCTTTAAAGTAGAGACACTACATACTGATATACACCTGAACATCAGCAGGAGAGGACTCTTTAAAGTAGAGACACTATACTGATATACACCTGAACATCAGCAGGAGAGGACTCTTTAAAGTAGATACACTATACTGATATATCTGAACATCAGCATGGGAGGACTCTTTAAAGTAGAGACACTATACTGATATACCTGAACATCAGCAGGAGAGGACTCTTTAAAGTAGAGACACTAGATACTGATATACACCTGAACATCAGCAGGAGAGGACTCTTTAAAGTAGAGACACTACATACTGATATACACCTGAACATCAGCAGGAGAGGACTCTTTAAAGTAGATACACTATACTGATATATCTGAACATCAGCATGGGAGGACTCTTTAAAGTAGAGACACTACATACTGATATACCTGAACATCAGCAGGAGAGGACTCTTTAAAGTAGAGGCACTACATACTGATATACCTGAACATCAGCAGGAGAGGACTCTTTAAAGTAGAGACACTACATACTGATATATCTGAACATCAGCATGGGAGGACTCTTTAAAGTAGAGACACTATACTGCTATACCTGAACATCAGCAGGAGAGGACTCTTTAAAGTAGAGACACTACACACTGATATACACCTGAACATCAGCAGGAGAGGACTCTTTAAAGTAGAGACACTACATACTGATATACACCTGAACACCAGCAGGAGAGGACTCTTTAAAGTAGAGACACTACATACTGATATACACCTGAACATCAGCAGGAGAGGACTTTTTAAAGTAGAGACACTACATACTGACATACACCTGAACACCAGCAGGAGAGGACTCTTTAAAGTAGAGACACTACATACTGATATACACCTGAACATCAGCAGGAGAGGACTCTTTAAAGTAGAGACACTACATACTGATATACACCAGAACACCAGCAGGAGAGGACTCTTTAAAGTAGAGACAATACATACTGATATACACCTGAACATCAGCAGGAGAGGACTCTTTAAAGTAGAGACACTACATACTGATATACACCTGAACATCAGCAGGAGAGGACTCTTTAAAGTAGAGACACTACACACTGATATACACCTGAACATCAGCAGTTCAACCCGGAGAGACGTGATGTATGGAATACATATTTATTGTTACACGTCATATGAATGAAATGATTGCCATGATAATACAACAGGAGAATGGAATGGTGTTTGGCGATTAGGCCCCGGTTTGCAGGATAATCATTCAGGAGGGAAAGAACCGCTCCGATGAAATCCCCAAAACCAGTGAAGTATAGAATACTGAGATGAACTGAGTTTTTTACCTTGTAGGGTGACTGTGGTGATCTGGGGATGTCACTGCCGGAGCTTACGGGTCATGCTGAGACTCTGACGGCCGAAATCAGTGCCGGTCTTATCTGAAAACGACCTGAGGGTCGCCTGCCTGGCTAGCAGGGCTTGACTACGCCGCCACGAAGGTCGAACGTCCTGCCGAAGCCGGGATCTTGTTTTTTAACAGAGACCGAAGTCTAAGGTGGCTCACAGTCCACGAGACCGAAGTCTACGTGGACCCACAGTCCACAAGACCAAAGTCTACGGGGACCCGCAGTCCACAAGACCGAAGTCTACGGGGACACACGGTCCACACCTGACGTCGCAGGGTATACATTTTACACAGACACATTTGAGCACGGGCCTGGGATTAGATACCTGCTTGCAGGAGAATGTAGCCCGTGACATGTAGATGCAGCGTGAGACGAGACAATGCAGTTTGAAATCCGATTCCATAATGAGACATGTATACGTGTAAACGTGTAATGAACCACCACCAGTTATATGCATGGATACCATAGTTAGGGTCTGAGAGATCTTTGGGAAGCCAGTACGGCGCTGATGTCCGGGCGAATGTAGGTTGTGAAGGCGGAGGAGGACCACCGTCCTAGCTGTTGTAGGGATGAGGTGGAGAGACCTTGATTAGCAGCAGAGGTGGCTGCACCTATCCTGAAGGAATGTCCCGGGTATGATATAGGTGATAGGCCGGATTTAATGAGAACTTGCTTGAGGTAGAAATTGACGGGGGCCATGACCCTGCGAACCACTCTCCCTGGAAGAAACCCCCCAAAACCCACGGATGGGGCGGCATCCGTGAAGAACCTCATTGAGTCAGAGGAACGCACGAGGTCATCGTAAAAGAAAGTAACTCCGTTCCAGTGGGCGAGCAGGAGGGACCAGAACGTAGGTCTGAGCGGCAGCCTTCGAGGAGAGAGACGCCTTCATGTCTATGGAGTCGAGGATGATGCCTAAGAACTCTAAGCGTGTGTCGGGACCTAACGTTTTCTCTTTGGAGAGAGGGACACCTAACTCCTGAAAGCAGTGTTTCAGCTTGGCCAGTGAGATCCCTGAGCTGTCCTGTGGCGGGTCTATGGGGAGGAAGTCGTCCGGTAGGTGAAGGACGGAGGGGATTCTGACGATGTTCAGCGGGATCCAGCAGAGGGCTTCCGAGAAGGAGTTGAAAATGCTTCTGCGCCCGAAGGTCAGGCGAACGGCGAAATAGAGTTTGGACTCCCACTTAATGCCGAACAAATTCCACTGAGACGGATGAATGGGGATGATTTTGAAGGCATCGGTAATGTCCGCTTTGGAGAGCCGAGCTCCGTGCCCTGTGAACTTGATCATCTTTATTGCATTATCCACTGAGGCATGGGGAAGGGAGAACTGATCTGGAGGGATGATGCTTGACGCTGCAGAATGGGCGGGGAGCGGACAGATCGAAAATCAGCCTTTTTTCTTTTTTTTTCAGAGTATTTACGTGTGGCTTATTCCGATGGCATTTGAACGGAACACTGAGAAGGGGGAGGAGCTAAAAGGACCGATTATATATCCTTTGAGAAGTTCTTTGTCGTTGAGCTGGGAAACTATGTTGGGTTCTTTAGCGGCTGACTGTAAGTTTCTTGCTACAAAAGTCACTGTGGGAGATGAGAGGACCCCTACCCTGAAGCCTTGGGAGAGCCCTGACAGGAGATAGTCAACAAACACGGAATCTGGGTGAGTAGATAGCGCAGCTGCTAGCTGAGGGATGTTTTTTTTTCTCTCCACGAGGTTTCTGGCGCAGAGCTACTGTGACGGCCCGTCCACACGGTGGCGTGCGTTAAAGGGGATTGCAGGGAGCCGGCCACGCTACTCTCCGTAAGGGGTGTGTTAGTGACACTCCCGGCCTGGCGAGCCTGGGAAGGGGTGGATTTTGGAGGCGGACGGGATCCTGGAGCGCTCGACTTCCTGCCCTTTTCTTTTTTACCTCCGCGGTTGTGGCCACGTCCTCGCCCTGCTCTCTGGGGAGCTGACTGGAGCTGCTGCCCCGGACTGGGGAGCTACGCTGGAGACCTGGTCCGAGAGCTCTCGGAGCTGAGAGAGAGTGAGGCCTGGGGCTGTGGGGATGCCCTGCTGCAGGAGCCGGGCGATGAGGAAGTCTGCCTCTGGTGATAAGCCGCTGTGGGGAGCCGAACCGGGATCGGAGACTTCCAGAGAAGGTTCGCGTTCCGAATTGTCCGAGTTGGACATCTTGAGCTAATTGTTTCCTACGGTTTTTCTCACGAGGAGGAGTACTGTAGTACTACCACGGCGTGTGGTCACCTGAAATGACAACTGACAGGGAGGAAGAGCAGGCATTTAAGGAATGTAACGTGTGCAGCAATTGGCTGCTGAGGGGTGACGGAGCAAGAGAGTGACGTGTAAGTGACTCATTGTTAGGTCTTCCTCATTGAACTTGCGCTAAAGCTTTCATGAGAGGACTCTTTAAAGTAGAGACACTACATACTGATATATGCACAATATGTCCTTTTGATCAAAGGTAAGGCCTTTGGTAAGGGTGTAAAATAATATAAAAATAGATCCAGAGCCCTCAAACTCATGGAAAAGCAATTTAAAATCCTTAAATATATAGAATATACCCAATAATT
>JAMFTG010001378.1:89943-157030 GCA_023974075.1 Chaenocephalus aceratus | reverse complement strand
GATAATTATCGTGCATCCCTAGTTGTAGCCTCTGGCCCGGAGCATTCGCCCACCAAAAAAAAATCAACTAATAATGAAGAAAATGAACACATTGTTGCCATAGTAATTTATGCACTAACTACATTACTACTTACTACTTACTACAACATTTTAATCATCAGTTCTTCCTCATTTTCCTCAATTGTTCATATTTGGTTTATTAATATAATGATATTGTGGTCATTGTTAAAAAATGTCTGCTATTATTATGAGTATTATTATTTGTATAATGCGCTTTCTGCCTTCCTGTCATCAGGAGTTAGACATGTAATGGCTATGTAATAGATTAGATTAGATCCTTCATTAAACTGCTGGGACATTTCTCTAAAGCCAATACCTTTATATTCTACTCTTTACTTACTGTCGGGTCGGCATTGATGTTCTGAGCCGACAGAAGACCTTGTTTATATTGCATCATATTGAGAGGTGCAGTGACGCGTCCTGAAACCAGGAAGTAGCTGCTGGTTCCCTCCACAGACAGAGAGCTGGGATTTCTCCACAGGGTTTTGGAAAATAGCTGGAAATAATGTCTGTGGAAAACAAACCGGTTTGATAAATGCGTGTTTTGTTCAGCCGGATAATCTCCACATGTCTCCTACTTTTATAATGTTCTGATCATAAATCTAATGATAGATTATAAAGGGTTTTAGGACGCGGCACTGCACCTAGAAGCCACTCCATCCATCAAGCTGAAACCTCCTCTCCCTCTTCTTCTCTCTCCTTTAACTCCTCCGGTGACTTTCTTTTATTTGAAGATAGTTTTTTTGCCCGGCGCTTGCCCGGTTACCGCTGGAGTTAAAAACATTTTGGCGAATGGTTAGGTGGCGCGATAATCTGTAGCGAAAGAGCGCGCTCTCACGGGAGCCTGCTCGCTTTGCTTTTCACCCAACAACCGACAACCGACAACCGACTCACGAACGCTGTGTTGTAGCGTTGATAAACGAAACAATTTAACTACCGTACTTTTCGGACTATAAAGCGCACCTGCATATAACCTGCAGCAGCTAAACTGTCCGTCTGTCTTGCTCTCGTTCTGTCTCTCGGTTCCACTTTCACTTTGGCGCGCTACCTGTCTCGCTCTTTCCCGGCCTCCAGCTTTTCCTGCTGGAGCCCGCCGCTTAGAGGTGGCGGGCGCGGACCGGTCCTAGAGCCCGTAGTGTTAGAGGTGGTTAATTTTACCTGTAAAATCCATAGATTTAGGAGGTGCCCTAGTGGCCGTTAGCTGTACACAAAAAATGGGGGGAAGAGTCGCGGCTTATAGTCCGAAAAGTACGGTAAATTGCTCGTCAAAATACCGATACCACAGGACCATTTTTTTTTTTTAAAGCTATATTTGTAGTGGCCCGAGCGGGCACGTGGAAAGTACGTTACGCTGCCCGGAGTCTAAATAGTGCTTCCGGGCCAGCGGGCCGTTTATAACGTCGAGCCCTGCTTCAAATATTTAGGTTCCTTTTTCTTTTCTAAATGATTATCACGACCTTGATTTTGATGCATATGTTTCTGTGGAAGAAGTGGCGTGTATCCATCCTTTAGCACTGATGACGAACACGGCTTAGTGCGGTGTAACATAGTACAGCAATTAAAGTTTGAAGCCAGCGCTCGGTTTATTACAGGAGCTAATGGTTAGCTACCAAATGAAGCGATAGGGTCTGAAGAAGCATTTTTAGTAGATTATTTTACTATAATAACCTTCTTAAGATACGCTTCTCTTTAATTGAGACCTTTAGGGATGTTTAGAAGCGACTAAAGGGAGAAGACGAGGCAGACTCATGATTTCTCTACATGTGGACAGAGGACTGAAAGTGAAGCGCTTGTGTTTCTGAGCGTTGGCCTGTCACGTTGGCTCATAGGCTCGGCTGATAAAGTGACATAGTTGTGTCAGTTGATCTCCACTGTACCGCCTCGGGCCCGCAGGGGAACTGATGACGCACACACACACACACACACACACACATCCTGCTTTCTCTTTGTATAAATACTCCCTTTTTCGTGTGTGTACTAACTGCTGAATGATTTGTTGCGAAGTCAGAGGCAAAGTGTTCTAAATGTGTGTGTGTGTGTGTGTGTGTGTGAGGATGTGTAGACACACACCGGATGGATGTGAAGTTTCTGTCTTGTGTAAACTATGAAACATTGACAATAATGGCGATATGTGTGTGATGATGCTTGGTCCGTGTGAAGCTGACCGTTGAGCGGCCCGGACCGAGCGAGGAGGCAGAACGTCCTGAAATATAACCCGACGTGGCATTTATTAAAATCATGGGCACAAAGTTCACCGCCTCAATCCTGCTGTTCTCCCTGCACACATCCTGCAGCCACAAGGATCTCACACACACACGCACACACACACACACACACACACACACACAAACTTTGCATTCTCTTTGTATAAAAACTCCCCTTTTTCTTCTAACTCTTGCGTGTTTCGCTCACCGGTCCGGCGGGCGGAGCTGCAGGAGTTCTGCTTCACACACGCTATTTTACGGTCTTTTTCGGACACCTTAAAATAATGCCAGACCGGTGAAGTCATGTTGGCGAGCTTGTTTTGCCGCGCACTGAGAAAAGCGTCATGTATTTTACGTCACGCGATCGGCATGTTTAGAGAGCACCGATCGATCGGTAGAGACCGAGTATCGGAGCATCCCTACATCTCAAATGTATAGATCAAACAAAAGCTCAAAGGGCTTTTCCTTCACGTCTTTAAGGAGGTTTGTAACACGACCTTTCACATATTATAAATATATCCAGGTATTCATGATCACTTGTATTTCTCGACGGCGTCAGACAGTCGGAGTTACACACCTGTAAAACCAGTCCAACCACATTCCTGTCATCTCGCAGCAAAGCCTCGCCGTAAAGTTCATCATAGTTTCTGTGTCTCACCTCCTTTTCACAGTGAGCATGCTTCGTTAGGATTATTGGAGATGATACTCTTCAGCTGGTCCAAATAGGAAAACTCAAAAACATTGTACAGAACAATATATTTAACTGCATTCTTATTTCTGAGCTCTTCCACCTCCTTTTCACTGGAGCTCATCCTGCCCCCTAACACTGAAACATGTGACATTTGTATAGTTACATATAGGGATGCACGATAATTATTATTATTAGGAATTATGACGTCATCCCGATAAAAGTATTAATAGCCCCGATAATATACAATATATTTTTGGGTAAAGAAAGAAAGAGATCCTGCGGTCCTAATCCTATCGGTTTCAAATACCCAATATCGTGCATCCCTAGTTAAATATCCTGTGGTTATTGTCGTCACTTTCCGTCATTCACACGTCACATATTAGAAGGTTTGACTCCACACTTAAAGACGACACTTTAAATCCGATAGCTTACCTGCGTTCTCTCTCTGGAGCTCCTCTTGGGCTCGAGAACTGAACACATGTTAGGTTTTTGATTAGCATTGTTGTTGATGATAACTAGTTAATTCAGCACATGTAAATATTAGGGTTGCCAGAAACTGACCATGATCAAAATCGATTATTCGGCAGCCCTGGCGAATAATAATCGATTATTCGACTTTTCGCAGAGCTTGCATTTAACTTCCTTTGGACTTGTAAGTTCGAAGTAGTTCCACGAGGAGGAACTCTTTTTACCTGCCGCTTTGTTCATCTGTAGTCGCACGTGTGAGGGAGAGGGGGGGCGGTGTGGTCTGCTCTGCACGCAGGCTTCCTCCAAGTGTACAGTAAAACAAACTGGTGGTGTGACCAATGACCATTTACAATTATTACTATAATTAGCATATATATATTTTGGTTGAAACTAAGCCAGAAAAATAAAAAAAAATAAAATAAAATCGATTTTAAAAAATAATATTCGATTATGGAGACTGTATCGAATAATCGCTGGCATCCCTAGTAAATATGTACCAGTACTCCTGCTCTCACTGGCAGTCAGTCTGACCTGTCCGGCCAACGTGTACCTCCTCGTTCTGTTGCACATTTAGATGATTACACCATGGCTTTAAACCTTCTCGTTATCCAGGGTTCCCGCGGGTTGAGTTGGTGAAACCGGCAGGAACCCCGTTATAGTAAACTTCTTCCTAACCTCTTAATTCGTCACACGTCTCATTAATGGAGAAACATGTCTTCTTCTCTCAAACCACCAGATCTTTTGTTTGGCTGATCTGATCGACCACCGCTCGCCAGATGATCCAGAATCAATTGATTGTTGGTTAGGAAGAAGGTCTTGGTGTAACGAGAGCTAAAGAGCCAGGTGCTCGGACGTAATTCCTGATTCTTATTGAATTAAGGCCATCAGAGGGCCTTCCAAAGGGCCCCCAGTAGGGCGTCCATTGGCGCTTAGCCCCTCTCTGACCCGGCTATTACGGACAGTTTCCAGCACATGAACTATCTCCCCTTTGTCCCGTCTGAACCTGATTAGACGGCTCATTAGCATTGTTATCTCAGCCGGGGTGACAAAGCCTTTTATTGACGTGAAGCGGCACGAAGGGATTGCAAATACTGCCAAGGTTTGGCTTCAGTGAGCAATCGGCTTCTGTCTGAAATACCGATCCTCCTCCGAAGAAGAAGCTGGATGAACTTGCAGTGAAACCGTTGAGTTCAGTTTCTGTCACTATTCACTGCCTTCGATTGGTTTGGCATGAATATATAAAGGGTAGTTTGAGTTTCTTGCAAAAGTACCACCCTCTACTTAAAGGTGTCAACTTACCAAGTGGTGTTATTGTTGCACGGTGTACCGATACTTGAAAGGTACCGCGATACCCTGCGGTTAAAAACGTTACGATCCCTCCGTTTCATTAGTACTTTAAGAATGACGGGGAAAAGTACTCCGGTGAGAAAGCGCCATTTTAATAAGAGCCGTGTGTTCAGCGCTCTGCTTCCACTCCCTGCACTGCAGCCGTGCCTGCAGCCCCTCCCCTCTCAAGCACGCGCTAAGTCCCTCCCCTCTCAAGCACGCTCTAAGTCCCTCCCCTCTTGTGCACGCTCCAAGTCCCTCCCCTCTTGTGCACGCTCCAAGTCCCTCCCCTCTCAAGCACGCTCCAAGTCCCTCCCCTCTCAAGCACGCTCCAAGTCCCTCCCCTCTCAAGCACGCTCCAAGTCCCTCCCCTCTCAAGCACGCTCTAAGTCCCTCCCCTCTCAAGCACGCTCCAAGTCCCTCCCCTCTCTCGTCCACGCTCTAAGTCCCTCCCCTCTCATGCATGCTCCAAGTCCCTCCCCTCTCATGCACGCTCCAAGTCCCTCCCCTCTCTCGTGCACGCTCTAAGTCCCTCCCCTCTCTCGTGCAGGCTCTAAGTCCCTCCCCTCTCTCGTCCACGCTCTAAGTCCCTCCCCTCTCTCGGCCACGCTCTAAGTCCCTCCCCTCTCTCGTCCACGCTCTAAGTCCCTCCCCTCTCAAGCACGCTCCAAGTCCCTCCCCTCTCTCGTGCACGCTCTAAGTCCCTCCCCTCTCTCGTGCAGGCTCTAAGTCCCTCCCCTCTCTCGTCCACGCTCTAAGTCCCTCCCCTCTCTCGTGCATGCTCTAAGTCCCTCCCCTCTCTCGTGCATGCTCTAAGTCCCTCCCCTCTCTCGTGCACGCTCTAAGTCCCTCCCCTCTCTCGTGCAGGCTCTAAGTCCCTCCCCTCTCTCGTCCACGCTCTAAGTCCCTCCCCTCTCTCGTGCATGCTCTAAGTCCCTCCCCTCTCTCGTGCATGCTCTAAGTCCCTCCCCTCTCAAGCACGCTCTAAGTCCCTCCCCTCTCAAGCACGCTCTAAGTCCCTCCCCTCTCAAGCACGCTCTAAGTCCCTCCCCTCTTGTGCACGCTCCAAGTCCCTCCCCTCTCGTGCACGCTCCAAGTCCCTCCCCTCTCATGCACGCTCCAAGTCCCTCCCCTCTCTCGTGCACGCTCTAAGTCCCTCCCCTCTCTCGTGCACGCTCTAAGTCCCTCCCCTCTCTCGTGCACCTAGAAACCTTGTCCTCAGTCTTGGATACATCTCCGTAAAACACCAGGTAGTACAGAAGTAAATTAGTCGGGGTTTGTCATATCTGGAAAACATTTTTGTTCTTACTCGTTCTTTGCCATCTTATCTCTGGGTCCTTTCTGTTTTTCTCAGAGCTACAAACATGTGGATTTATATTGTTAGCAACATGGCTACAGCTAGCACACTGGTTGGTGCTATCGTCCAAAGCATAAACAACCGAGAAAATCCCAATTTGATCTAGAAGCCTTGACCTCAGTCTTGGAAAGAAGCACAGTAAAACTAAGAAGTCATCGGGGTTTGTAGAAAACATTTTATCTGGATCTTTTCTGTTTATTCCAGAGCTAAAAACATGGACTTGTATCGTTAGCGCGGGCTAGCAGCCTTGCTAACGATATAAGAAATATCTGAATCTAGCATTTTTATCATGCTCCTTCTTTGCTTCGTCTTCTATCCAGAATATATAACATTTATCTTGTTGTTCTGCTACTGTGTTATATCTGGTTGAGTTGCATCCTAGCAAAAGGTTCTCTAGTAAGCAGTGACTCGGTAAAAGAAAGTCGAGGGCTTGTATTGTGAGAGCAAAGAGAAAGCGAGGCGTACAGGATCCAAACCGCTCTGTTCTTCAGTCATTCGCTCCATAATGATGATTCAAGGCGAAATGCTCGGTCATTGCCGCTTTAACTGTTTAGCTTGAACTCCTAACCTGATGACCTTTGACCTGCATTTAAACACCAACAGATGGTCGGGCGCTGCATTAGTCGGAGTGTCGTATATTTTCTTAGCCTTCTCCATCTTTCTCACTCGTTCTATTTGTTTTATTTCGTCGACTGTGTCACTTTTGTACGGACGGTAACACGAGACTCGCTGCTGCAGCTCGGTGGCGGTCTTGGCAGCGCTGTGTGTTTTTGTTTCGGTTACACCATGTGTCATTCAGCACTTCGGTGCCAAGAAGAAAAGCCTTTCAAGGATCCAGAGCTCCTCGAGTGTTTCCTGAGGAGCTCCTTGTGTCTCGAGATGATTTGCGCTCTCTCATGGCAGCATATGCGGGGTGTGACCTGCCGCTGATCTTGGATCGCAGCACTAATGTCACCCCGGGCGTCGCAGGGAGATCTGGCACGCTTCAGCTGGTCCAATGTGAGCGTGGGGACTGCAACTCGATAAGTCTGACATTTAGAATAATCCTTAGGTCGTAACATTTCCCCAAAATGTTTTTGTTAAGGTTTGATATTTATTACTTCTTCCTATTCCATCTGTGGATTTTTTTTATTAATATTTAATCATTTTTTTGTACATTTTCATTTAAAAAACGAAAAAATATTAGCTTCTCAAATATTAATATTACATTATTATTAATGAAAAAGCAGCTACAGATATTTGTTGCTTTTTCTATGTTTTCTATCGTATTAAAGTGCAGTACCATTTGGTTTTATATATACATGGAACTATGCCTGCAAGTCGTTATCCAAAAATCTGCCATTTAGAATAATCGTTTGGTCGTAAAATGTCAAAGTGATGATCTTGCCAGAAAGTACAGTTTTTAGTTTTTCAAATATGGAGATTTAGTTTTATTTAGATAAGTGACATTGCCTTGGTGTTTGAGAACTGGGATGAACATTAGACACTAAATAAGTTGATTAATTGGAATGAAAAATAACTGAAACTGTATATATTTAGATATTATAGTTAAACGCTTATTTATTACTTATTCGTTAATTTTTTTCATTCATATTTAGGTTAAGTAATTTTTCATGTGAAAAATGCCAGAAAATACTTTTTGTTAGCTTCTCAAATGTGGAGATTTGCTACTTTTTCTATGTTTTTATATCACATAAAGTGTTATTTAAAGTTTGAGAAACTGGGATGAACATTAGACACTAAATAAACAGATTGGAATTAAAAATAAAAATAACCGAAAGTGATATATATTTAGATATTATTTATTACTTCTTGCTGTTCCATGGGTGTATTTAAATGTTTTAAAATTAATAGTTGATCATATTTTGGTTCGATTAATTGTTTAAGTAATTTTTCATGCAAAAAACACCAGATAATAACTTTATTAGCTTCTCAAATGTCGATATTCGCCGCTTTCTTCTCCGTTTTAAATCACATTAAAGCGACATTTAAAGCCATCTCCTTGGTCTTTGAGAAACCGGGACGAACAACATACACCGTTTTCAGGCAAATCTTTCCACGGAATCAATGATATTAGAAACTAATAAGTAAGTTAATCGGCATTGGAGAATAACCGTTAGCTGCTGCCGTGTAGTTTAAATGAATATCGGACAAAATATAAAGACATTCTCACATTTTAAAGAATTCAAAACACCTTTTTTCTGCCATTTTCTTGCATGAAAATTCCTTTGCACAATTATCTAAATAGTTGGTGCCTATTGCATCGCCGTCTGCAGCCGTCAGTTCAGGGATCGGTGCGGCATGTTGGCGTTCTGAAGCCTCCCCGAGTGTTGCTTGTGATGATAACCATGTGTGGTTAATCTCTTCACGTTGATCGATTGATCTGAGAGGAAACGGAGTGGATCTTTTGAGCAGTTGGATAAATAAAGACACGTTGTCAAAATAATCACATGGCCAGTTATTTTTAATCAAGTTTGACATCTTAAAACATTTAGCTCCATGTTTTCACACTCGTTCCGTCAGCGTGTGCACAGATCAGGAGCCCGGGGCTGAGCATGCGGCGGCCTTAACGCTCCGAGGACATTCCTCCAGAGGAAAGGGAAACTTCAGACTTCACTGAGTGCATTCCTCCGCCGGCTCACTTGGCAGGCGTTTGGGAGGGAATCACCGAGCTCTGCTTTCATTGGGCGACACCAGAGACGTGCGCGCACTCACTACGTGCACGCTCGAAGGCCTCCGGTGTTGATGCGCGTCCAAACAGACTCCCACTCGACACTGGACTTCCCGGGTTGACTGCACTTATTTTAGAGCGTTGCAGCAAAAGGGAATTTGAGGAAGTGATGAAGCGCCCGTTTAATGTTTGACGCACACGGTGTTTATTCCTCCAAAACCTGCACATATTAACTAGGGATGCCAGCGATTATTCGATTATTCGAATATTCGCTACAGTCTCCATAATCGAATATTATTTTTAAAAATCGATTTTATTTATATGTTTTTTTTATGTTTTTTTTTTTTTTTTTCTGGCTTAGTTTCAACCAAAATATATATAAATATATATATATGCTAGTAATAGTATTAATAATTGTCATTGGTCATACCACCAGTTTGTTTTACTGTAAACTTGGAGGAAGCCTGCGTGCAGAGCAGACTGCTCTGGGGTCGGTCGAATAATCGATTATTATTCGCCAGGGCTGCCGAATAATCGATTATTATTCGCTAGGGCTGCCGAATAATCGATTTTGATCCTGGTCAGTTTCTGGCAACCCTAATATTAACACTTTTTACTTCATAATCTCAAAGAATACAATCATTAAGATAATGCCGCGAAGTGAAATTGGAAAGCGGAAGTTAGCCGTCTTTTATTTCCACAAATTATTGTCACCAAAAACGTGGATAACTGTGACTTCGTGTGTATTATTCCTGTCAGTCAGTGGCAGTATTTAGTCCTTTTTAATCCGAGTCTTTTCCCCCCAGCGGAGAAGACCCCCGTGCATGGTTGCCATGGTTGCCCTTCGAGTCTTTTTTCTTTTCTTGACTTGCATTTTCTAATTATCCGTATGGGAATACAATTTAAATTGAAACTTTTCTCCCGTCTAATTAATTGGGTGCCGAGTGTTCCACCGTGTAATGGGTTTTAAAATCCCCGAAGAGACGGACGGACCCTCGACGTGAGCTTCAGATAACTTGGTTCAAACTGTTAGGCATCATTAAAGGGGCCCTATTCAGCAGGAGAGGACTCTTTAAAGTGGAGACACTACATGCTGACATACACCTGAACATCAGCAGGAGAGGACTCTTTAAAGTAGAGACACTACATACTGATACACACCTGAACATCAGCAGGAGAGGACTCTTTAAAGTAGAGACACTACACACTGATATACACCTGAACATCAGCAGGAGAGGACTCTTTAAAGTAGAGACACTACACACTGATATACACCTGAACATCAGCAGGAGAGGACTCTTTAAAGTAGAGACACTACATACTGATATACACCTGAACATCAGCAGGAGAGGACTCTTTAAAGTGGAGACACTACATACTGATATACACCTGAGCATCAGCAGGAGAGGACTCTTTAAAGTAGAGACACTACATACTGATATACACCTGAACATCAGCAGGAGAGGACTCTTTAAAGTAGAGACACTACATACTGATATACACCTGAACATCAGCAGGAGAGGACTCTTTAAAGTAGAGACACTACATACTGATATACACCTGAACATCAGCAGGAGAGGACTCTTTAAAGTAGAGACACTACATACTGATATACACCTGAACATCAGCAGGAGAGGACTCTTTAAAGTAGAGACACTACATACTGATATACAGCTGAACATCAGCAGGAGAGGACTCTTTAAAGTAGAGACACTACATACTGATATACAGCTGAACATCAGCAGGAGAGGACTCTTTAAAGTAGAGACACTACATACTGATATACACCTGCACATCAGCAGGAGAGGACTCTTTAAAGTAGAGACACCACATACTGATATACACCTGATCATCAGCAGGAGAGGACTCTTTAAAGTAGAGACACTACATACTGATATACACCTGCACATCAGCAGGAGAGGACTCTTTAAAGTAGAGACACTACATACTGATATACACCTGAACATCAGCAGGAGAGGACTCTTTAAAGTAGAGACTACATGTTGTGCTGATTCACTGCATGTAAATCCTAATTTCTCCGTCTCTCTCTCAGCAGGGGGTCTGGAGGATGCTTAGAGGTTTCCGAGCAGCGCCGTCTTGCAGCAATGGCCTGAGGGACTCTCTGGACTGAAACCAAGGTGAGAAGCCACAACACACACGCTTTCTTTTACGCAACCGCACTGTGCAATATGTTAAACACACACACACACACACACACACACACACACACACACACACACACACACACACTGACCAATTCTTTCACGGCGGCTTTTCTTCTTAAAGCCGGCTTCTTGCTATAAAGGAGGAGCACTGGTGGAGATATGAAACCTCCTGGCGTTCCTCCACGTTAGTCAGAACCCAAACCGTACGGATATCACCCTCTTTCCCATTTCCTCACTTCTTAAAAAAAAAAGTTGTATTCCTCGAATTCAGGCGTTCTGCAGCCTCCCGTTGGTCTGCCGTGTTCGTCCATCGTGTTTAAAGACAGCTCGTGCGTTCTGGTTCAGCTGGCGTTGGCTAATGTTTGTCTTTGAGGATTGTCGCGCTGCCAGAAGCGCTTTCAACACCGGCTGGAGAGGAGTCAGAGCCACGGGTCTTTAGTGCTATAAGTGGAGTTAAACAGGACGTTAGTTTCATTAGCATTTATCCTGCTGCATTAGAGTTAATTGATTTCCCAATTAGTGATCAAGAAGGTTTATTTATTTGCTTTAATATTGCAGCTCCAGGCAATCGGCATCATTTATTGAAAGAAGGGCTGCACAATTAATCAAACGTATTATTCAAATTGCAAGATGGTGTCGTGCAATATTCAAATGGCACTAAGCACAATATTTAGTAAAGGTAACATGTGTGTAAATATCTGAATGAAGTATCGTGGAGCTGCGGGGAAGACCTACAGATTGTTTACTACACACTTAATAAAACATGTTTTTTTTGTACAGATCCTCTTAAAAAAAGTCATTTTCATAGATTTTGTTACCTTATCCTTATTACTGTATATTTAAGTACAGCTTGAGGTATTTGTACTCAAGTATTTTCTTTCTTGACTACTTTATTCTTCAATTCAAAGAGAAATATTCTACGTTTGACTTCACTACTTCTCGTTACAGCTTTAAATACTTAATAAATTAAAAAAACGTTTACAAATCTTCCAAAATGTGACGATAAAGTTATGTTAAACTAGTTTTCTGTTTAACACACATTTCAAGCTTCTCAAAAGTGATGATTTGCTGATTAAGAAATGTTACTTTACTTTTAATAACTCAGTACTGTAAGTGCCAATACTTAAAGTTCAATTTCCTAATGCGTTATTTTTCAATCAAAATATTAAAGAACAATCAATGCCGTTATAAAACCGTCAAATTAATCACAAGCTTATTTTCTCCACTTCCTGCAGCCCAACAATCATCCCATCGAGTTAACGCTTAATACCAAACAGCCCAAAGCTCACAGACGGATACGAGGTGATTCGGACATCAGTCGTCGACTGCGTTGACGTGCAGACTAGGTGATTTAAAGAAATTGATTGAAAACGCGCTCTGGGTTTCCTTGGAATAAAGTGCATTTGCTTTGTGTGCCGAGTAACTCATACTTTATAAATGTCTTCTGGGTGACTCAGAAAACTAGACTAGGATCAACCGACGAACTGAATGCTGAGAAGAATAAAGAATAATTACATTACATTTAGCTTTTATCCTTTAAAGGGCCCATGTCATGCTGTTCCGGTTAGTCCCTGTCCCCTTGTGATGTGAAGGTTTTTCTGCATGTGACCGGTCTGCAGAGTCAACACCCTCAAAGTACACCCTGTAGGGCAGGGGTGTCAAACTCAAGGCCCGGGGGCCACATTCGGCCCGCGACTTCATTTTCTGTGGCCCCACAAGAGCTTGCAAAGAATATAATATGTTTATTATACGGTTACATGCTACAGAAGCACGTTGCCCATAAACTACATGTCCCACAATGCATCTCAAATATGACTTTTCTCTCAGAATTAGATTTTTATTTCAAAATGTCATTTATATTTCTTTTTTCTCCAGAATTTGGCTTTTCTTTTTAAATCATTTTGGGACATACGCACTGAAAAGACTTGCCCTAGACTTCTGCTTTCAGACGTAGTTAATTATGAAGTTATTACCCTATCCGATGATAATCCAATGCAGAGGCAATGATGTAATATAATACATTATTTTATATATATTCAATATTTATATATGTATTTTTATATAGTCTTAAAGTTACGACCGGCCCTTTGAGTGCAACCATAATGCTGATGTGGCCCGTGATGAAATTGAGTTTGACACCCCTGCTGTAGCGAGTAAAAGTCTAACACAGAGAAGACCTCCCCAAAACGCCTCGTTGGAGACACGTCACTGTCCATTTGATTCTTCCGGGTACATCATGATGTCATGTCGTCCCCGGAACGAAATGGACCAATCCGTGGAGCCGTTACGTTACGTCCGTGGAGCCGTTACGTTAAGACCCCGCTGATTGGTCCAAATTGACCAATCCACGACTTCCTCACACACTCAGTGCAAGCAGCTCTGCTGATCTCTCCTCCCTGGCTGCAGGCTGATATATCAAGCCACACTTATTCAGAGCACACTGGGCTCACAGGGAGGGGGGGGGGGGGGCTGGAGCTGTTGGAGCTGCAACGAGCCGTTAAAGGCAGAGAGTGACATTCAGTGAATACACGTAGTTTACAGAGACGCTGTTTGAGAACCAATGTGAGTTTGGAACATTGAACAATTTAAATCTATTCTAGTCGACCTCAACGATGGAACTATGATCAGTGGAACTGGCCGTGACGCGGGAGCTTTAATAATGAAATAATACATCCGCCCCACAGCTGGGATATTTACATCGTTAAGCAAAAGGGACAGTGCAGAAAATAATGCCAATTACTTTGATAATTTACTAATTATTTAAGTCGTTTTTAATGCCAGAAATAACTATTTTAAAAAATAGAGTTGTTCCCTTTAATTATCATATTTAAGTGATGTGCTTTTGGTTTTGCAAATTAAAAAAACTAGACATTTACGACTTGGACTTTGAGAAACTATGATATACATTTTAATTTTTTTATTTCTTGCATTTCTTTTGGACGAAACGTTTAGATAAATGGACGTTGAGAGTATTACGGCCCGTCTACACTACAGGCATCGAAAAATGCTTTCAACGCTTCGCCCATTCACTTGAATGGGGTGACGTAGTTGATTTTGAATCTTCGCCGAACTGCATTGTGGGGAGCGTGGCTTTGCATCGGGAGCATCAAAAGTTGAGCAATGTTCAACTTTTGAGGCTCGATGCTTGGCATCAGCCAATCAAATCATGCATATGCAAATCTGACAGTACAAGCGCTAGCTAATCAAACCGTGTGTATGCTGGGAGAAGGTGCGCAGGTCATTTCCTCATATTCAAACAAATGGTGCCGTAGTGAATCACCCGGTGCTGAATGATCAGTCTCTGTTACTCTACCGGGATACACACCGGAGGAGCCAGCATGGAGGGAGGGGGCATGGAGGGAGGGGGCATGGAGGGAGGGGGCAGAGACAGGGGGTGGAACTGGTAGGTTTTCGCCTGTTTGGGGATTTTATATCCAGTTTACTTCGTTTTAACATTGCTATTGCTTTGTATGCCGGGGGCGGGCGGGAGATTCCTGATTGGTTGTTGGTCGCCTTGGGCGTGAGAAATCGCCAAGCCTCAGATACGCCAAGCTTCAAGATTTTTTTGATGCCTGTCGTGTAGACGGGCCGTTAGTAACTTGCAGCCTTCAGCCTGATATGATATAAAACAATAAGTAGAACATCTCCATATTTAAGGTTCTCCAAAGAAGCAGTTTTGCATGAAAATGACCTCTTACTACAATTTAATTATCAAAATATGTGGCACCTATTCCATTTCCCACAATAGCACGACAGTGAAGCCTCCGTCAGTATATCTTATAAAAACACAAGTATTGGTACTTATTTTTGGGGGTTTGGCTGAAAACACCCAAACATAGCCCGAATGATGAATCTAGACCAGCGGTTCCCAACCTGGGGGGGGGGGGCGCCAAAGATCTCAGCGCATGTTTAAAACACAGTCATGGTCCATGCCGGTTTCAGCTGGATTATGTGTCCCAGTTGCTCCGATCAGATCGGCCTCCTCCATTTTGTAGATTATTTACGACTTTTGAATCCACAAACACATCGGCAACATCCGGCTTACTTTGAGCACGTGTTTTAAACAGTTTAATCCCTTTGTGAATTGTTTCCACTTCCGCCGTCCTTTAATTTCTTCATTCATTCATAGTTTAACATTTATTTTCTTGCTGTTTTATAGTGTTTATTGTAAATGTATTCTTAGTTAGTCTCATAAGTTAAAGTAGTTTCTATGCTTTTATTTTGAAGGCATGTTTTGGGCACTGGGTGATTGGAGCACCTGGTGTACTTGTATATATTGGAGACAGGTGGGGGTGGGAGCCAGAGCACCAGTAGGCAAACGTTTTTTTTACCAGCGTGTTTCAAGCCACACGAGGGAAAGCCATAGCAACGGCTTAAGGAACGAGATATAGGAAACATGTTCATTGTATTTTGTTATAGGAATAAAATGCACAACGGAGAATCTGGTCTGGACCTGGATCATTGCCCTGCGTAAGATCCGCTAGCTAGTGCCTCAGCGGCTGTTAAGTAAACTATCTGTTTTAGTTCTATATGATTTTGGCCGCTACAGGGGGCTTGGAATTTATTTATTTGTGGGGGAAAAGTCAAACTTTTATTTTGAAGGCCCGATGTTCTACCGCTGTGCATGCAGTCGGCGTTGGACTGGAAGCACCGGAGGCCATAAACGGTTTTGAAAACGTCTGTCATCTTCTCGATAAAACATCTTTGCTGATGTTTTCTCGAGTCTTCTGGCCAATCAGAATCAAGAGTGTTGCCGGAAGTCCCCACGGAGAATGACTTAGCGGTAGAACTCTTCTTTATACATCCATGGGTACAACTTCAGATACGAATGAACACGTAATGAAATATGACTCCCGGTCTGATGACTGACAGCTCACAGAGCAATGGGGGCTATCTCCCCTCACCCACAATTTACACACAGACTATCTCCTCTTTGCTCTTCTCGCAGCAAGATGTCAGAACAAAGTGAAAAACAAGCAACGGCATAACATATTATTAATATATCTGGTAGTAATAGATGTATTTATTTTCTTCTCAGAGAACCAGAATGCGTAGTTTGTTAGTATTTCTAAAGATCTCCGTGGGGAGACTCCCCCCAGACCCCCTGCTGGGGTGGGTTTCCAGCATGCCACGTGTGGTACAGTTCAGCTTTGATTCCATCTCGTTAAACCTTTTTAAAAGCATACTTTATTCAGTGAAGGATATGAGGGATATATGCACTGTACTTCACTTTGATTAATATCGTATGCTGAAAAGCGTATATATTTTTTGTTGAATAGATTTGAGTGCTTCAAAATGTTGGGTCGCGATTTATTGACAAAGTAAAACGTGGGTCCCGAGGCCAGTTGAGAACCACTGCTCTGGACGATACCCAGCGCTATGAGACGCATGCCGGCGAGTTTATTTGAGTGATGGAGGGAACCGAGTGAACTCCATGCACTTATATAATAAACCGAGGGGGTTATGTGCTCTTACATAACGTGATGTATGGACGCTCAGTTGCAGAGAAGGTCCTTGAGCGCAGCGTCGCTCTCTTTGAACTCCTCTGACCCCTTCTCTTTGTCTCATCGTTATACGGACGCCTCGTTAAGTGAACCGCCAGAATCAACGTTTTCAATTCAGCCTGCTCTGAATTTCTTTACGTCTATAATCACTCGAGACCCCCCACTGTGAGAACATCTGGTTTAAGGTACAGTTGCTCAAGTACTGTATTTAAGTACACAGTTGAGGCATTTCCTTTCCTTGCCACCTTCTACTTCAACTAACTATTTTTACGTTACAGCTTCCAATACCTTCTAAAGGATTTCACATCATTACTCTTCACTTATTTCACCGCGTTAGTGACTCTACTATAAAGTAGGGATGCCAGCGATTATTCGATTATTCGAATATTCGCTACAGTCTCCATAATCGAATATTATTTTTAAAAATCGATTTTATTTATATATATATATATATATATATTTTTTTTTTATGTTTTCTTTTTTTTTTTTTTTTTTTCTGGTTTGTTTCAACCAAAATATATATAAATATATATATATACTAATAATAGTAATAGTATTAACCCGGGGGGTCGGTCGAATAATCGATTATTATTCGCCAGGGCTGCCGAATAATCGATTTCGATCATGGTCAGTTTCTGGCAACCCTACGATAAAGTCAGATTCTTACGCCCAAAGCTTATGACGTGCCTTTATCCTCGGAGCCGGTTCATGATTACAGGAACACACACACACACACACACACACACACACACTCCTTCCCCCCCCCCCACTGCATCCGTTTCCCCCTCAATCATAGTATGACTGGAATTAGTGATTCAGTGTTTTTAAAGACCCCCCTCTAAACAATCTGTGTGGTTATGGCAGCTGTTTTTACTTTAGAACATCTGTCTAATTATAGCAGTTAAATGTTATTATTAAACAGGGACTTTTTACAGACTACTTTAAAGAGTCCTGATGTTCAGGTGTATATCAGTATGTAGTGTCTCTACTTTAAAGAGTCCTCTCCTGCTGATGTTCAGGTGTATATCAGTATGTCGTGTCTCTACTTTAAAGAGTCCTCTCCTGCTGATGTTCAGGTGTATATCAGTATGTAGTGTCTCTACTTTAAAGAGTCCTCTCCTGCTGATGCTCAGGTGTATATCAGTATGTAGTGTCTCTACTTTAAAGAGTCCTCTCCTGCTGATGCTCAGGTGTATATCAGTATGTAGTGTCTCTACTTTAAAGAGTCCTCACCTGCTGATGTTCAGGTGTATATCAGTATGTAGTGTCTCTACTTTAAAGAGTCCTCTCCTGCTGATGTTCAGGTGTATATCAGTATGTGGTGTCTCTACTTTAAAGAGTCCTCTCCTGCTGATGTTCAGGTGTATATCAGTATGTAGTGTATCTACTTTAAAGAGTCCTCTCCTGCTGATGTTCAGGTGTATATCAGTATGTAGTGTCTCTACTTTAAAGAGTCCTCAGGTGTATATCAGTATGTAGTGTCTCTACTTTAAAGAGTCCTCTCCTGCTGATGTTCAGGTGTATATCAGTATGTGGTGTCTCTACTTTAAAGAGTCCTCTCCTGCAGATGTTCAGGTGTATATCAGCATGTAGTGTCTCTACTTTAAAGAGTCCTCTCCTGCTGATGTTCAGGTGTATATCAGTATGTAGTGTCTCTACTTTAAAGAGTCCTCTCCAGCTGATGTGCAGGTGTATATCAGTGTGTAGTGTCTCTACTTTAAAGAGTCCTCTCCTGCTGATGTACAGGTGTATATCAGTATATAGTCTCTCTACTTTAAAGAGTCCTCTCCTGCTGATGTTCAGGTGTATATCAGTGTGTAGTGTCTCTACTTTAAAGAGTCCTCTCCTGCTGATGTTCAGGTGTATATCAGTGTGTAGCGTCTCTACTTTAAAGAGTCCTCTCCTGCTGATGTTCAGGTGTATATCAGTATGTAGTGTCTCTACTTTAAAGAGTCCTCTCCTGCTGACGTTCAGGTGTATATCGGTATGTAGTGTCTCTACTTTAAAGAGTCCTCTCCTGCTGATGTTCAGGTGTATATCAGTGTGTAGTGTCTCTACTTTAAAGAGTCCTCTCCTGCTGATGCTCAGGTGTATATCAGTATGTAGTGTCTCTACTTTAAAGAGTCCTCTCCTGCTGATGTTCAGGTGTATATCAGTATGTAGTGTCTCTACTTTAAAGAGTCCTCACCTGCTGATGTTCAGGTGTATATCAGTATGTAGTGTCTCTACTTTAAAGAGTCCTCTCCTGCTGATGTTCAGGTGGATATCAGTATGTAGTGTCTCTACTTTAAAGAGTCCTCTCCTGCTGATGTTCAGGTGTATATCAGTATGTAGTGTCTCTACTTAAAGAGTCCTCTCCTGCTGATGTTCAGGTGTATATCAGTATGTAGTGTCTCTACTTTAAAGAGTCCTCAGGTGTATATCAGTATGTAGTGTCTCTACTTTAAAGAGTCCTCTCCTGCTGATGTTCAGGTGTATATCAGTATGTGGTGTCTCTACTTTAAAGAGTCCTCTCCTGCTGATGTTCAGGTGTATATCAGTATGTAGTGTATCTACTTTAAAGAGTCCTCTCCTGCTGATGTTCAGGTGTATATCAGTATGTAGTGTCTCTACTTTAAAGAGTCCTCAGGTGTATATCAGTATGTAGTGTCTCTACTTTAAAGAGTCCTCTCCTGCTGATGTTCAGGTGTATATCAGTATGTGGTGTCTCTACTTTAAAGAGTCCTCTCCTGCAGATGTTCAGGTGTATATCAGCATGTAGTGTCTCTACTTTAAAGAGTCCTCTCCTGCTGATGTTCAGGTGTATATCAGTATGTAGTGTCTCTACTTTAAAGAGTCCTCTCCAGCTGATGTGCAGGTGTATATCAGTGTGTAGTGTCTCTACTTTAAAGAGTCCTCTCCTGCTGATGTACAGGTGTATATCAGTATATAGTCTCTCTACTTTAAAGAGTCCTCTCCTGCTGATGTTCAGGTGTATATCAGTATGTAGTGTCTCTACTTTAAAGAGTCCTCTCCTGCTGATGTTCAGGTGTATATCAGTATGTGGTGTCTCTACTTTAAAGAGTCCTCTCCTGCTGATGTTCAGGTGTATATCAGTATGTGGTGTCTCTACTTTAAAGAGTCCTCTCCTGCTGATGTTCAGGTGTATATCAGTATGTAGTGTCTCTACTTTAAAGAGTCCTCTCCTGCTGATGTTCAGGTGTATATCAGTATGTAGTGTCTCTACTTTAAAGAGTCCTCTCCTGCTGATGTTCAGGTGTATATCAGTATATAGTCTCTCTACTTTAAAGAGTCCTCTCCTGCTGATGTTCAGGTGTATATCAGCGTGTAGTGCCTCTACTTTAAAGAGTCCTCTCCTGCTGATGTTCAGGTGTATATCAGTATGTAGTGTCTCTACTTTAAAGAGTCCTCTCCTGCTGATGTTCAGGTGTATATCAGTATGTAGTGTCTCTACTTTAAAGAGTCCTCTCCTGCTGATGTTCAGGTGTATATCAGCATGTAGTGTCTCTACTTTAAAGAGTCCTCTCCTGCTGATGTTCAGGTGTATATCAGTGTGTAGTGTCTCTACTTTAAAGAGTCCTCTCCTGCTGGTGTTCAGGTGTATATCAGTGTGTAGTGTCTCTACTTTAAAGAGTCCTCTCCTGCTGATGTTCAGGTGTATATCAGTATGTAGTGTCTCTACTTTAAAGAGTCCTCTCCTGCTGGTGTTCAGGTGTATATCAGTGTGTAGTGTCTCTACTTTAAAGAGTCCTCTCCTGCTGATGTTCAGGTGTATATCAGTGTGTAGTGTCTCTACTTTAAAGAGTCCTCTCCTGCTGATGTTCAGGTGTATATCAGTGTGTAGTGTCTCTACTTTAAAGAGTCCTCTCCTGCTGATGTTCAGGTGTATATCAGTATGTAGTGTCTCTACTTTACCTCTTTTCACCCTCTGAAACCAGAGCTGCTCTGATTGGTTAGCTGGCCAGCTCTATTGTGATTGGTCAACCATGGTAGATATGTCCCGCCCCCTTGGCTTATCACGTACAATATGTTGGCGTGAGGGAGAGAACCACAGGGATTGTAGCCTTTGCAGACCATTGACATGCACTGAAACGTATAGGATAGTGCGCTGAAAGATTTACAAAACATGATTTATTTGACTTCTAACTTAAAAACAACCCAGGAGGAAACAACAGACCCTGATAAAGACACGAGTACAACTTTGTAAAGATCAATTGACTTTGCAAGGTGCTCTTCAGGAGATCAGAGGTGTGCGTCTCAGTTTTCTTCGGTGTCGCCGGGCAGACTCCGAGAGCCGAGACGAGCAGTCTGCAGAAACTCCCGGAGACGAGAGAACCTCCACCTTCCTGCCGTCAAAGTCGTTCACTGCGACCCGTCAAAGATACCAATACTACGAAGGGCCGAATAACCGCTAATAAAAAGTAGGATATTATTTACATTAAGTGTGCAAGAAATGGCAAAAATACATTAAATATAAAAGTCCAGTTATATGGACGGTATCTGTTTGGCGTTGAGCTGCTAATAAACATTTAGCGATATTCTAAAAGCATCGTTGTCGTGTTGCCGAGGCAGGCGGTGGGTTAATAACGCCACCCTTCATTTAGAGCAGGGGTGTCATCACGGGCCACATCAGCATTATGGCTGCACTCAAAGGGCCGGTTGTAACTTTAAGACTATATAAACATACATATATAAATATTTAATATATATAAATAAGAATTTCACAAAATTATTTTAAAAGAAAATCAAAATTCTGGAAAAAAAGTGACATTTTGAAAAAAAAGTAAATGTCTGATGCATTGTGGGACATGTAGTTTATGGACACCGTGCTTCTGTAAATCGGCCTGTAACCGTATAATAGACATTACATTCTTTCAGAGCTCTTGCGGGCCACGTGAAATGAAGTCGCGGGCCGGATTTGGCCCCCGGGCCTTGAGTTTGACACCCCTGATTTAGTGAGTCAGATGGAAACCTGTAATCGAGCGAGAAGAAGTGCTGACCTCAGAAACACAAACATGCGATTATGGCCGCCGTGTTATTACGTGTGTGAGCGAGAGAGAGGTGGGCCGAGGTGATTACTACGCTGGAGTGAGGGGGCGTTAGCACAACAAGCTAACCGCTAAACCTCCTGACCCCGGACGGAAATACCGGTTTCACCAAAGAGATGTCTCGGGGTACTTCTCCACGTTTTGGAGGATGTGACACTTTCTCTCTCGTTGCCCGAAGGATGCAATTATCTTTTTTTCCATCTTTGATTCTTCTGCTAATTGCTTTCAACAAGTTTAGTCAGAAATAGTGAAAACGTCCATCTTTGTTTACTTTATTCACTTAAATGTGAGAAAATTAGAGAATTAGCAAATGTGCAGATCTGAGAGGCTGGAACGGCATGTTCTGGATTCTTTAATTTAAAATTACCTAAAAGATGAAAACTATTGAAATGTCAGAATATTAGCAAAAACATTTCTGTGAATCGACGGATGGTGCTTTTCTAAAAATACAACCCCTCTTTAACAAGAGCGCACCATTGAAGCCCCCCCTTTTCTTAAGTATGTGTGTGTGTCATGCGGTGTGTGTGTGTGTTACGGTTTTCTCCCGTGCAGTGTGTGTGTGTGTGTTTCTCCTGTGCAATGTGTGTGTCATGCGGTGTGTGTGTGTGTGTTACAGTTTCTCCCGTGTGTGTGTGTGTGTGTCATGCGGTGTGTGTGTGTGTGTGTGTGTTACGGTTTCTCCCGTGCAGTGTGTGTGTTTCTCCCGTGCAGTGTGTGTGTTACAGTTTCTCGTGTGTGTGTGTGTTCAGTCTATCGAACTTTTTAAATCTCAGCTAAAAACTCACCTCTTTAAACTGGCTTTTAATACTAGTTGAACGTGTGTGTGTGTCATGTGGTGTGTGTGTGTCATGCGGTGTGTGTTACGGTTTTGTGTGTGTTTCTCCTTTGTAATGTGTGTGTGAGTGTGTGTCATGCGGTGTGTGTGTGTGTGTTACGGTTTTGTGTGTTTCTAATGTGCAATGTGTGTGTGTCATGCGGTGTGTGTGTGTGTGTGTGTTTCTCCCGTGCAATGTGTGTGTGTTACGGTTTCTCGTGTGTGTGTTTCTCCCGTGTGCGTGTGTGTGTGTTACGGTTTCGTGTGTGTGTACTCATCACTAATGAACTAAACGAGCCGACAGCTTGATGAAGTGCAGATTTGTTAAATGCCCTCCAGAATATGCCAATCAGTCCTGCTCATAATGAGGTTCTCCCCCCCCCCCCCCCCCCCCCCCCCTACCCTACATTACCGAGTCAATGATATCTGAGCGCACTGCAGGTGAACCAGCGCATCAGGAACTTACACTTTCCCTGTATGCATGTCGACGATTCATAAATCAGTTTTTAATTGTTGTTTTTCGTGTCTTTAACGGTTTGAGATTGCGCAACATCTTCTGTTCTAAAAATAGATTGTAACCCGGTTTAGTTTGAGAGGAAATAGTGGACTTAAGTTGACATTTCCTTCCTTCTTTAACTAAAGGTTCCTACATGTTTAAAATGTTATCCTCTTTAATCCACTTTCAAGACTTGTGCGTGCATGGATTTATATATACATGTTAGCTTGAGAGAAAGCTTCTAGTTATCGATCAATCAAATATAAAGACACAACATCCAGATTCATTTAATGTCCATAAATAAATGTTCAAGATAAATGTATATTTGATATGTTGGGTTTCATTCTTTCAGGACATTATAGCGTATTATTTTCTTAATTATAAGAATGTGTACCATGGGACGCTGTACTTTACATTTCCTTCCGTTTTTAACCACAGTTTGAGATTTCATTTCCTCTCTAATCCACTTTAGCCCTCGGCTTGGCGTCTCCTTTAAAGGACTCGAGCAACGAGGAGAAGTCAGTCGCCGTGCTCGTCTTTCTCCATCGCTAAGTGGCAGAAGTGCGGGTGAATAATTGATGTCCACGCGTCGGACTGAAGTAGATTGGTAGGCGTCACCGTGGACTCGGAGCCACGCCGTCTTTCAGGGCTTTAAGGGTTCCTGCTCGGCGTCTCCGTTCTGATCGGCCTGCATCGCGTGTGGTGCGACTTCTACTCAGTTATATCATTTCAATAGAACATTAAAACAGCATGTGGAATATGTTGAACATATTAACACATCCCCTCTGTCATTATTCACAACCCATTGTAATATAACTATAATAATAATAATAATTCCTTATATTTATTATAGCGCTTCTCCAGATGCTCAAAGCACTTTACAGATACACATTACACTTTTGCTGAATGAAGCCCCCTGTATATCGTAATACGTACTAAATGGCAAAATGTACAGAAGTCATAAAGACAGCAAACTTAAATGTCACACAGAAACATTTGTAAAGTTTGCTGACATTAGCTACACATCCTATTAGTCCAGGTAATATACATTTAAAAAGGAGACTTTAATTGCTTATGAAATTACTTTTTAATTTGTAAGAGAAAAATAATTATCTGATCTTTTAAATGTTACAACCTCAGGATTCTCAAAAGCAGTAATAATAATAATTCCTTATATTTATTATATATATTATTTCCAGATGCTCAAAGCGCTTCACAAATACACACATTATACATTCAATGGTCACTGTGGACAATACCCACGGAGCAAGTCCAAGTGAAGTGTCTTGCCCAAGGACACGACGGCTTTACGGACGCGGGTTTCACCCCTTGATGATCATTGCACAGCGCACTGCGCCACACCGTCCATCTTCACGCCTCGAGGTCATCGAGGCGCTTTTACAAGTACACATTAGTATCATACATGTACTGTGGACAATACCCACAGGAGCAAGTTCAGGTGAAGTGTCTTCCAAGGACACACCTGTGGGGACGGGAGCGGGTTTCGAACCGGAGTTCCCTAGCACTCCCTTGATCTGATGATCGGATGCACAGACCACTGCGCCACCCGTCCCGACATATGCAGAAGGCGCTGCGAAGAACGACCGAAGTATCCGTATATTTTGATGAAAAATTCACTTTATTTCAGTTTGCAATACGGCGTTAAGAGAAAGCTGCACTTCTCTCTCAGGCGACATGCTAAGACTCAACATCTGTGTTTTTAATATTTCTTTCCTTTATTTGTTGCATAAGTCAAACTTTGAAAAGCTCAATTGTGTTGCCTTCTGGTTTCCCCTTAAAAGGACATAATTCTTTACTTGAGACATTGAGTAATTGTATTAAAAAAAACTACAGACATAGGCTTCAAGCTTAACATCCTGTACAAAACATATGCATCTTAAAAAGCTTAAAAGGCAAAATAAACGGAATGATCAAATACTGCGAGCCGCTCGAGCCTGAAACAGAAAGAAAAATGGACAAACTCGACCACAGACTTCAAATATCTACATCCTGATTTTCGGACTTTTGGGTTGCTGCAGCAGGACATCGTAAAAGCCATCAGACATCTCCACAGTCTTTGTTGTTATGACAACCAAAACCAGCTAAGAAACTGCTTGCAAGCCTTCTGTTTCCCCTTCGCTCTCCGTCGTCCTCATTTCACTTCGGCCTGTTGATAATACGCTCTGCAGATCATTCTGATTAGTTCAACGAGTGCAGCAGCATGACTGAACGAGGACCCGTGGAAGGACTCGATCCTTTAGGTTAGCGGTAGCATGTTAACAGAGCGATGCATTCCTTACGGTGACTGCAGACGACAGATAAAAATGATTTGATTTCATTGAATCGTCTCCGTCGTCAAGTATCTTTTCATTCTGCCGTCATGCCATTTAATCTGACTGTTGCTGATCATTAGCTGCGTACAGTGTGTGCTGACACTGTTTTAAAGATCCAGAACTACTGGACACACACACACACACACACACACACACACACACACACACACACACACACACACACACACACACACACACAGATACACACAGATACAGACACACACACACACACAGATACAGACACACACAGATACAGACAGACACACAGATACAGACACGCGCACACACAGATACAGATACAGACACACACACATACAGACACATAGATACACAGATACAGATAGACACACACACACACACACACGCACACACACACACACACACACAGAGATACAGACACACACACACACACACACGCACACGCACAGATACACACACACACACACACACACACAGATACACACACACGCAGATACACACACACGCACATACACACACACACGCACGCAGATACACACACACAGATACAGACACACACACAGATACAGACACACACACACACAGATACAGACACACAGATACAGACACACACACACACACACACACACACACACACACACACACACAGATACAGACACAGACACACAGATACAGACACACACACACACACACACATATACACACACACACACACACACACAGATACAGATACAGACACACACACACACACACACAGATACAGACACACACACATACAGATATAGACACACACACACACACACACACACACACACACACACACAGACCCACACACAGACTCACACACACACAGACACACACAGATACAGACACACACACACACACACACACACACAGATACAGACACACACACACAGACACACACACATACAGACACACACACACACACACACACAGATATAGACACACACACACAGACCCACACACAGACTCACACACAGACACACACACACAGACAGACACACACACACAGACCCACCCCCCCCCCCCCCTCGTCTGTGTGTCTGTCATTGAGGCGTGCCCGTGTCTCCGCGTCTCTCCCTCTTCTCTTCTCGTCTCTCCGCACGCTGACCCACCGTTACTGCCGTGTCAAGGAGACGAAAGCAACCAATCACATCGCTCCCAGCGGGACACACGCATCCAATCAGCTCCGGAGTCCCCATGGTAACTTGTGCCGGAGAGCCCGGGCTCGACCAATCACAGCGCAGGGAGCCACTTAGCTACGAGAGCTTTAATGGCCTGTTTCTGTTGTCATTAATAAAAGCACATAACCTCTGCTTCGGGCCGCCGGACGGAGACGCTCCGAGAGCAGCAAGCAAGGACACTGGGCTAATGCTAATGCTAACGGCAACAGCTTTCATACTGGTTGACATGACATGTTGCTAACAGCTCTCACGTCAACAGGAGGATGTATTGCACCCTTCAGTCTCCTACCCGACTTCATTTGCACAAAAGCTTCAGTGCAGACATTCTTCTGACTGAGCTCCTCCACCGATGCAACGTAAATAATAAAATACAAAGTAGTGCAAGAAGTCTGTAGACTTAAAGGTGGGGTTTGAGAACCCGGCTCGAAGTACACTTGTTGTTCTATTCCATGGAATGCTTTTAACATCCCGACAGCAATGAATATCTGAAGTGCTTTGAAGCCGTGGCGCTGTGACAAGCTCGACCAATCATCTGAGCCGGCTGAAGTAACTGGATGGCCTACCTGCCTGTCAGCCTTCCATCGGGGCACACACTGATCTCGTGCCCTCGTTGGTCATGTGTGTGTTGGAGGAGGGGCTCTGTGAGGAAGTGGCCGATTTTGTTACGGCTGTGTATTTTCTAATTCTAGCCACTCGAGCCGGTTCCTCCAAAAACCCCACCTTTAAGCCATAGCTCACGACAGGCCGTGGTGCATGCTCAATATATCACAGCTCAGGGGCGTGGTTACGCGCGAAGCTTGACTTGGCGCGTTTATAAATATATTTACATTTTGTCCGTTACTAACTAACTAACTTACAAAGCATAAGATGGAAACATTTCACGTTAACTTGGCCCCCCTGCTGTGCGTGGGGACATCAACAAGCTGTTTGAGGTTGAGAGCATCCAGTAGTTGCAAGAAGTCCGCTGCAGGGTGGCGGGAGGGGGGTGTCGACACGGATGTTCAAATCCCCCAGTGGGACAGTATTTGCAGACGTGGTTCAGACTGAAGAGAGGAGTTCATTTATCTCCGAGAGGAAGGCTGGGTTTGGTTTGGGCCGCCGGGAGATGAGAACGCTAGTCCTGGGGAAAGGGGGTTTGCAGGATAGGTCAGGAAGAGACGAGGGGGTCGGTTTCAGGGTATTACGGCTAAGCCTCCACGCGGCGGGCTTTCTCCAGGTGATCATAGCCGGGTTATTAGTGAGTTAAAGACTTCTATTTTGAGGCTTGATGAGACGGTGTAACAACCGTTACATTACGCCCGTTACGAAACTAACTAACTTACAAAGCTTCAGATGGAAACATGTGAGGTTCACTTGGACCTCCGGGGGCCTCACTGTGGAGGAGAGGACTGACGAGTGCCTATCTCCAGAGAGCCCCTAAAGGACGACATGCAGAGCGACGAGAAGAGCAGGCAGACCAGCTGGAGAAGGACACCATCAAAAGCTTTCTGACGGGGTCTTGAACCAAAGCAGAGACATGATGAGCGTTAGTGGCCACAGGTGAAAGCTCTCTCCAGAGCTGCTGGAAGCCGAGTCTCGGGGACCGGAGAAAGTGGAGCAATATTCTCGCCACGCCGAGCGACAGCCAGAACAACCTCAGCAAGTGACCTCGTGAGCATGCTGCTGATGCTGGACAGGTTTTCAGAGGCTGCTCAATAAACGGCAACAAGATGAGGAGTACGTTCAGCCACAGACTCATCCCTCCACCACAGCGCACCAAGCGCCTCGGACAGTCCTCTGTGCCTGGAGCCATCAGGCGGCACAACAAGGGGTTAATGATGAAATCAAATTAAATCACTGGTCGTAAATATACACTGTTTCCACAACCCATGCTAACTTGTCACTTTAACTTATTATGCACTTTATAACTTAGATGATGACGAAATATGTAATATATGCTGACAGTTATTTTACTCTTATTTTTATTTATCTCCTATTTTTATAGTCTTTTATTATTATTGTCATTATTTCCTTGATTTTATGTTATTTATTTTGGATTTTAGATTTTATTGATCTGTGTGAATCTTTGCTGTACTGTTGCTGCTTTGTACAACTGAATTTCCCCTCGGGGATTAATAAAGGTTCATCTTATCTTATCTTAAACAAATGAATGTAAATAAATATCCAAATAATGGATCAACGCTCTCTGTCTAACGTGTTCGCTAGCTGTTAGTGTTGTTGCCTAGCAACCACCTCGCATTGTTTCGTGCAGAAGGCAACGGAGGGACTATTTTATTTTGAACATCATTATTTACTAATAAAAACTATTTAAATTAGAGTGTACTTTTCTTTCATATTGCCACGCTTGGTAACGGCTTCGCGTCGGGCCGAACCACGGCCTGTCGTGAGCTATTGCTCAAGTAGAATATGATATGCACAAGAACAGAATAGTAAATTAAGTAATGTACTTTAAGACGACATTAAATACGGTTTATTGCGGTGATAACTATTTATAGAAATAAGTAGATGACAAACAGATGAATGTTTATCGAGGCGCTTTACAGAGTTCAGGTGTTTAGCAGTCTTATTCGTACATTCA
This sequence comes from Chaenocephalus aceratus, assembly GCA_023974075.1. Classification (NCBI taxonomy): domain Eukaryota; kingdom Metazoa; phylum Chordata; class Actinopteri; order Perciformes; family Channichthyidae; genus Chaenocephalus; species Chaenocephalus aceratus. Next base: position 128,131 of record JAMFTG010001378.1, on the reverse strand, counting down.
AATTTAAAGATGTATTCTTAATGCCGTATTGACCTGCTGCGTATTCTGGTGGGGGGATAAAATGTGAATGGATGTAAGAGATATGTCATGCATCATTTTATTAGCAGTAGTGGTCAAGATACGTACTATTGTTTAGGTACTTTACTTGAGTATTTTCTGCTTCTCGATGCCCTTACTGCGAGACAGAATAGTTGCAGTTTTCCGATCAGATAAACAAAACTTCATGAATTGTGATTGTTCTGCATTTTTAGTTTTCTGCACAAGGGGATAAAATGGGAATGGATATAAGAGATCCTCCTCTTAACAGTAGTGCTTAAGATATGTAGTATGTTCTATACTTCATACCTTCACTGTCAGAGGAAAAGGTTTTTATATATTTTTTTTTTTATATAAATAAGTAGATTCTCTCTCGGTCCTCATAGGAGCTGAAAGTAGGTCACCGTGGACTAGGAAGGAGCTCAGGTCTGCCTGGTCACCAGCTCCTCGTAGCTTAGCATGCTGCGGCTAAGCTACGCTGCCACACACCGTTTCCTCCTTACGTAAGGCTGAGTCTTCACAGCCGTTTCCATGGTGTCTGTCTGAGCTCACAACACAGCATGTCTGCAACCTTGTGCATCGTGCGGGGGACAGCTCTTTCTCTGCGTTCCCTCTCAGCTAACGGCCGCAGAAAGAGGAAGTCGTTTCCATGCTTTATTTATTTAAATATCACCATTTGTTTGGTGTCCACATCTCGTATGCAGCAGATACATCGCTCCATGTCGAAGTCCATTAGCTGCCATCAGATTGCTGTGCAGATGATGGCGGTAATTAATAAGGCATTGCTTTGATCAATAATTGATTTGTCTTTCATTAAGTGGAGTTCAGCCCGACTCGCCGGGTCGCAGCAGCAGAGGAAAGTAAATGGACAGTTTTTATCTTTCTAGATGCACAAATCTGATTTTCCTCCAAAACTAGATGGATATTTCTGCTGTCCGGCACACAGAGTTAAACAATGCCACAAAAACAACACTTTCCATGTTTTTTATGTGCATTTAATTTTTTTAATATATTTGAGAGAATAGTTTCTCTAATTGAGTAAAAAGTAATAATTTGTGCAACTTTTAGCGTCAATTAAAGTTCCCTTTTGTCTTACGGTACGTCCACACAGCAGCTTTTCAAAAATCTTGGAGCTGGGCGTGTCTGACAGCTTGGGGATTTTATGCGAGCAATATATATATATATATATATATATATATATATATATATATATATATATATATATATATATATATATATATATATATATATATATATATATAAACAAACTCCCCAAACAGCGAAACCCTCCCAGTTCCCCCACTGCCTCTGCCACCTCCCTCCATGCTGGTTCCTCCGGTTTGGATCCCGGTAATAGTTCTGGTCGTAAAGAACCGGGTGGTTTGCTCCCGTAACTTCTCGTTTGGAATATGAGGAAATTGGAAGATTCTTCTGAAGCTGCTGTGTGGACGTACCGTAAGGCTTACCCTATTTGTGTTTAGATTATTGCCTTCATTGGATATCACCGTTTCAATGATGAAGACTAGATGAGAAAGTAACTCTGAATCCATTCGACCCACTAGTGGAAATGAAAGGGTGGAGAAAGAAGCCCTCGTGTGCTCTGCAGGCCTCCCAAAACCAAGTTGCTCCAAAGAGCTCTACGTAAATCCAGATTGAGAACACGACGTGCGTTCGTATCGTAACCCGACGCATTACATCTCGCAGCGGCGCGTCGCTCTGCATGTCCTCCTCTCTGAGATCTCGCGCTCCGCAGAAATGAGATTGCAACGTGCCGGTTCCTCTGCGAGCGACCCTCCCCAGGTGGAGCGTCCTCGGTACACACACGTCGTGATGGTAAAGCCTCTCTGCGGGCGAGCTGTAAGGAAGCGGTCTCTTCTCTTCGAGCTGTGGGCAAAGCGCCGTGTTCTCGTTTCAGAGAGTGTGTGTGTGTGTGTGTGTGTGTGTGTGTGTGTGTGTGTGTGTGTGTGTGTGTGTGTGTGTGTGTGTGTGTGTGTGTGTGTGTGTGTGTGTGTGTGTGTGTGTGTGTGTGTGTGTGTGTGTGTGTGTGTGTGTGTGTGTGTGTGTGTGTGTGTGTGTGTGTGTGTGTGTGTGTGTGTGTGTGTGTGTGTTGTATGCAGATGTTGGCATGCTCACACACCTTCAGTATACAAGTCACTTTTGTTATTCTGCAACACGAGGCTGAAACGCATGTATTCTGAGTTTACAGTCGATGCACGAACACATGCAGCTTGTCTTGAAGTCTCACGTGTTTATATGCATGTTCCCGTCTGTGTGTTTTGTGTTTTCATGCATGTCCCGTCTGTGTGTTTCCTCTCTAGACGCTGATATGCATTGAGGATGAGTGGAGTCGGTGAAAACCCATCTGACCCTGCCAGGGCAGAGTCACGGAAGCGCAAAGAATGCCCTGCAGAACTTCTCGGACCCAGGTGAGACTTTCGAGGCATTTCATTACGTGTTGTAACTATTCAAGTACGAGGGAAGCAGTCATGCAGCCGAGGCGAGCGAGCGGTCAGCGACTGCGACCCCTGCTTTGCGAAAGTACCCGTTGCAAAACCATCAATTACCCGTTTACCAAAGGTGATGCTTAGGGTGAAAGCCGGCCGGCCACATCTTAAGTCCTGCACCGTAACGACCGGGTGCTTCCCACGCAGGTCTGACTGCTCTAACCCCGGAGCGCTGCACAATACATCTGCATTATTTATCTGTAGACGTTTCCGTTATTGATGCTCCACGTTGGCACCGCGCAGAGGCCTCGGGACGCAGAGGCCTCGGGACGCAGAGGCCTCGGGGCGCAGAGGCCTCGGGGCGCAGAGGCCTCGGGGCGCAGAGGCCTCGGGACGCAGAGGCCTCTGCGTCCCGAGGCCTCGGGGCGCAGAGGCCTCTGCGTCCCGAGGCCTCTGGACGCAGAGGCCTCGGGACGCAGAGGCCTCGGGACGCAGAGGCCTCGGGACGCAGAGGCCTCGGGGCGCAGAGGCCTCTGTCCAGTCCAGTGGACTTCACAGTGTGTACAGAATATCAGTATGACAATACGACACCCTCTGTCCTCAGACCCTCTGTCCTCAGACCCTCTGTCCTTAGACCCTCTGTCCTTAGACCCTCTGTCCTCAGACCCTCTGTCCTCAGACCCTCTGTCCTCAGACCCTCTGTCCTCAGACCCTCTGTCCTTAGACCCTCACATCGTACAAGGAAACACTTCCGGAGAAACCCCACAGTTTAAAGGAACATGGGAGAAACCTCAGGGAGAGCAATAGAGGAGGGATCCCTCTCCCAGGACGGACAGACTGCAATAGATGCCGTGTGTAAATTGAAGAGATAATACATTTGCAACATAGGTAGTCCAAATGTTTGGAAATGCATGTGTGTGTAATGAGAGGATGAATCCACGAGGATGTCAACAATCCTGTGGGAGCCATCAGGGAAGTAGTGTGGTGAGAGTCAGGCAGGACCGCAGAGACGGGTTCAGCCACGCCTCGAAGTCCAGGACTCAGATCCAGTGCTCAGGATAGAGGATCCAGGACATACGACCACAGCAACGGGATTAGCCTCTACTCAGGATCCCGACGTAGATAGACACCAAAAAGAGATTTGGGGAAGCTGGGTTAATCGGAACATGAGAGTACTCGGGTACAGACAGCCAGGAAGACGGAGTAAGGTCAACACGCAATACCGTTGACAAGTAACGACAAAAGTACTTTACTGAATATCTTTATTTTCATCACCTTCCTTTATTTAGCCAACATGAAAACAGATTGACGGGAAACTAATACGATAAAAGCCAGGTTTACGTTAAAAAAGACTGACGTTTTAATCAATTAATGGAGAAAATAACCAGCGAATTAATCCAAAATACAATAATTGTTCACATGGAGAATAATTGCCCCGGGCTGTGTGCCTCTTCGTGCTGGCAGCAGACCCTTGGCAGCTGCCGTCTGAAACGAGAGGGATTTCCGCGCTGCTCTCGACGTGGAATCGCTCTGTCCGTCCGTGCATGTGTCCACGCTTTAACTTGTTGTTCTCCTTCTCTTCTGCAGCCCAAAGCGGAGCAACGAGAAGCGAAACCGCGAGCACGAGAACAAATACATCGAAGAACTCGCCGAGCTGATCTTCGCCAACTTCAACGACATCGACAACTTCAACGTCAAGCCGGACAAATGTGCAATCCTGAAGGAGACCGTGAAGCAGATCAGACAGATAAAGGAGCAAGGTACGCCCTCTCGTCAGTGTTTACGTTTCTTTCTCACTTTGTGCGCAAACGGTTTGTGACTTCGCTTTTATGGAAAGTGGAAATGCCGTTGTGTTTCACTTAAAGGGGACCTATCATGCAAAATGCACTTTGTGATTTTATACATCAGCATGTGGAACTCAGGCAGCGTCAGAAAATAAAACCCTCTCTTTTCCTCCGAACCCAAATCTTTTAAAAACGGGGGAACAACAAGCGGATACAGATTCCATCCGAGGTGACGTCGGCGGACCCACAAAGTGTTGCTATCAGAGACGATGCCTGACGTGTTCTGGACGTCTTTGTTTACATTAGCCTCGCTAACACTCAGAGCTAACCTGTGCTGGAGAGCAGTGTTTCTCAAACTGTTTCATACCAAGGACACTTAACCAATAAAATAACACTCGAGGACCTCCTGACTCCACAAATATCCAAAAACACATCGTTTTTTACAAATCGCCTGAAAATGGTACAAACAAGTGGCAACATGTGTGACGAAGGTGTTGCGCTGGGCTATATCATGCCATCAAAAGTGAAACTGAAGCTCGCTCCATTGCGGAGATATTCCCGCGAGAGTGCGGAAAACTTTTATTTATTTATTTATTTCAAATGTGAAATTTTACCAATATACTCACGGACCACTAGGGGGCGCACCACACTTTGAGAAGCGCTGCTGGAGAGCACATGTGTTTTTAAAGAGCAGGAAATATAAAAAGGAACTCATCTTGTGAAAAACCCACAAGAGAAAAAGCATTCGAGCTCCGTACTGTTCAGAGATGATCCTTGATGTGGTTTAGAACAGGATGGCGTTTTATCAAAGCAGAATTTAACTTTATCTCCGGTAGAATTCTGATCAGGCATTAGCTCCGCCTCCTCTTTTTTCAAGCTAAGGACCCAAGATCCGCCTTTCTCTAACAGGGCTTCAAAGAGGGGTTGAGCAGTAGGGGGCGTGGCCTGTTTGGTGACATGTTATCGGTATGGAACTACAATATATATATGTTTCAATATAGCACGATAGGTCCACTTTAATTAATTTTGAATTCCTGTTAATATTCTTAATTGTTTTCCTCGCCTCCTCTGAAGCCTCCTCTAAAGCCTCCTCTGAAGCCTCCTCTAAAGCCTCCTCTGAAGCACAGCCAGGCACTATGCCGATGTCTCCGGGCTCGGCTCCACACGCTTTACGAAAGCAGCCGATTTAACGTTCCCTCCGTCACGTCATCACGTGCACGAAGCCGAGCGGGGCTTCAGCTGTTGGCCGAGCGACTTTCCAGACATCGGGAGAAGGGATCGGGCGGTGCACTTCGCCGTGTTGTGCTCTCCACGTGGAGTTCACCTCGTCCCCCTCGTAGTCCTCCTTGGTTCCTCATCCACGCGGTTCATCGGGAAGACCTCTCGAGGGGCTCGTGAAGCACCGCGTCATCGTGTTCTGTGACTCACTCCGTTATGTAATGGTGACACACAACGTCTGTCCTCCTCCTCCTCCTCCTCCTCTTCCTCCTCCTCCTCCTCCTCCTCGCTGTGGTTTCTCAACGCGAGGCTGCAGTGACTCCTCTGCTGCGTCTGAAGGCAGGAAGTGTTTGCTTTTGATCGTCTCTCGATGCAGAACGGCTCGTTCTTAATGTGGAAAAAGCCGTTTTCCGCCTCTTGAATGTGAAGTGTTATCTTTTACTCGATTAAAGGGAATCTGTTTGGAGACGCAACAAGAAGTGTAAAGGCTTAATGTTTGCAGCTTTGAGATTACATCTGTAAACAAGCAAAGCTTTTTTAATGACTAAGTCAAGATGTTGAGCAGACTCTGTCCTCAGACCCTCTGTCCTTAGACACTCTGTCCTCAGACCCTCTGTCCTTAGCCCTCTGTCCTCAGACCCTCTGTCCTTAGACCCTCTGTCCTTAGACCCTCTGTCCTCAGACCCTCTGTCCTCAGACCCTCTGTCCTCAGACCCTCTGTCCTCATGAAACACGAACGATATCAACATGCAATATCATTGACGAGTAAACATAAAATCTACTATATATCTTTATCACCTTCCACCTTATTTACTTTTCTACATAAAACCGATTGAGGTGAAACTAATACGATTTTTTTTTTTTTTTAATGAGGTGATATTTTAATCAATTAATTGAGAAAATAACCAGAAAATGTTTTAAAAATCACAATAATTTGTAGTTGCAACTTGGGTCACTGAAAGATCATTTATATATATTTAATCTCAACTTAATGTAAAACCAGCATTAGTTCCTTTCATGGTCCGTTATTGTTTCCCACGTGTTCAGAATACTTGTTTATGGAGACATGACTGAACGCTCTCTCCAGGGTTCCTCCGGTCATGGGAATTCAAAATGCTAATTCCAGGTCCTGGAAAACAATATCTTTCCCCAGGTTTTGGAAAAGTCGTGGAAATGTAACTAAAGTTGCATCAAATATAATTTATATTTTATCTAATCGCCGAAATAATAATTAGGGATGTCCCGATCACCTTTTTTTGCTCCCGATCCGATTCCGATCATTTGATTTTGACAATCTGCCGATACCGATTTTTCCCGATCTGATCTTCATGCGTTAAGAGAAAAAAAAGGTAACGGATAACGGCTGGTCATCCAACGCGATGCATTCAGCTATCTTGCTGTTGGCCTTTTCTCTGTTCTGGGGCAGTTTCTCTTTCCTTTTGAAAGTCTCTGAAAGTGTCGGTTGTTTCCGTGCCGTTACCTGAGTGGCCGCTGTGTACTCGCCGTGTTGTTGTTGTTGTTTGTTTCTCAGGTGGCGTATTAGATTGGTCGTGTTGAACGTAGCTCTGTTCTTTCCACCACGCGGAACCTCCGCCTTGCAAACATTGCATCTGGCTGTTACACTGCCTTCGCTTTCAATTTCATAATACTTCCAAACTCCTGACATGTTCTCCGTCCCGACTCCCGAGTCACCAGCTGAACGTAGCCTCTCGTTAGCTTGCTGCTGCTATTAGACACTGCGCCCACTCTGTTGCTTTGAGAGAGATAAGCAGGTCTGAAAACAAGCCCAACAGAAGCAACACATACATGATGTTGAGTAATTTTAAACCAAAACTAAGTCCTCAGGATGACTTTAAGACGTGAACATGGTCATTTTTGTTTTGTAACATTAAATAAAAATAATAAAAATATTTTCTAAAAAAAAAAAAAAAAAATCCCGATCCCCGATTTTTTTTTCTCCCGATTCCGATCTTTTGAAAGTCACGTGATCGGATCGCAACATCTCTAATAATAATACTATAACAATAATAAATGCTGTATGTATAGTAATGAAACGTAAAATGGTACTTAACTGACGAGGTGTTTGGCTGGTGAGAGATTTTTACAATCTAGTCTACGGTGGCTTTAGCGATAGGCACGACATGTTTCATCTGCAGACCGTATCTTCCAGCTTAGCATGTTAAAATAACAATGTTTCAGTGGTACCGCTGAGAAAGAGTAATGTTTTTGGTCATGGAAAATTAGGTAAAGGTCATTGAAGGTCATTGGTGAAAAAGTGTATGGACCCTGTCTATCGTCTCCGTTCTAAATAACCGTCACTGAAACGCCTGGTTTTGTGTTTTTAGGACTTTTTTCCAAAGATTCTGCACATATTAAATCAGTCTGTGAGCAGATCTCTCTCTTGGCTGGTTTTAAGACAATATGTTGAGTTCTTAAATCTTTATATACAGCTTATAGTTGAACAGCTTCCTTTAGAGGCACACGTGTCGTGTATCGCAAGTGGTATCGATTATAGGGGTAAAACAATGCTATCTTTTACTGTAAGATATTAATCAATTTCACTATTTCCTAAATTATTTTAAAGGCTTTTATAGAAACAGAAGTTCGATATCGACGCCTCAAATTAAACATCATTTTGTGATTTATGTCAGAACCCAAAATACACTTATGTCATGCATAATGTATTCTTTAAATTGACACATTTGTGGGACATAAAAGGGCAGCTCGCGTAAGCCTACAATTATATTTATGCGACGGGTATAATTTGTAGAATTGAAGGGTTTGTCGTCGGTGAGGATCGAGGAAACATAGATGATCCCTTTTATCTCGGTGTTACCCTCGTGTGTTTCCATTGCTGCCATCGGTCGATATAACCTTTCACACACTTGGAATGAACGCTATCACATATTAAAACAAGTGCACAGCGGACTGCAGTCGATCCCGATGTTAAGATAAGACGTGCTTTATTAATCCAGCACAAAACAAAACGAGGCATTGCACGGAATAACAAATTAAAAGAGGAGAAATAAACAATTATAAAATAGAAACATCTCAAAGTAGAAATAAACCAGCATTAGAAAAATATACAGATGACCGGGAAGATAATAAAAACTGTTTGAAGATATTATTTTCATAAATATAAAACGATGTAATCCAGAATTGCTTCGTGACCCAGAATCGTGGGTTACTGAAAGACCCACAGCCCAATATACTGAGTGGTAGTTCCTCCAGATATGATATTAATCCTCTCTGGACTCTGACGGTGATTGATGGTCCTTCTCGGGGCCGGGTGCCGCTGTTTGGGCCCCGCTGGGCTCCTGCTGCTGCAAACATCATTAAATCTGAAGGAGATGGATGCGTCTGAGAGCGAGCGCACACACCCCGACACCCAGAAAACACAACGCAAGGACAGGATGTTTGCTTTCCAGCGCCGCGCTCCGTCACCATATGGTCAGCCCTCGTGTTGGCATGGTGCGACAGTTAAATGTGTCCCCCCCCTCCCCTCGCCTGCACTGCAACACCAACTCATATTCCGCCTCTCATCATCGTCTCCAAAAGTAGGGCAGCCTACGCTCAACATAAGGCTCGCTGTGTGCTTATTAAAAACACACACACACACAATGCAGATACACTCTCTCTCTCTCACACACACACACACACACACACACACACAATGCAGATACACTCTCTCTCTCACACACTCACACACACAATGCAGATACACTCTCTCTCTCTCACACACCACACACACACACACACACACACCACAATGCAGATACTCTCTCTCACACACACACACACACACACACACACACACACACACACACACACAATGCAGATACACTCTCTCTCTCTCTCTCACACACACACACACACACACACACACACACACACACACAATGCAGATACACTCTCTCTCTCACACACACACACAATGCAGATACACTCTCTCTCTCTCACACACACACACACACAATGCAGATACACTCTCTCACACACTCACACACACACACACACACACAATGCAGATACACTCTCTCTCTCACACACTCACACACACACACACACACACACACAATGCAGATACACTCTCTCTCTCACACACACACACACACACACACAATGCAGATACTCTCTCTCTCACACACACACACACACACACACACACACACACACACACAAAAGGGACAGTGCAGGTACACACTCTCTCTCTCACACACCACACACACACACACACACACACACACACACACACACACACACACAGAGGGACAGTGCAGGTACACACTCTCTCTCTCTCTCTCTCACACACACACACACACACACACAGAGGGACAGTGCAGGTACACACTCTCACACACTCTCGTACTCACATAAAATCGTTGACGAGTACACAACAAACGTGACTAAATATATTTTATTTATCACCTTTCACCTTATTTGACTTGCCTTCGTAAAAACAGATTGAGGTGAAACTAATACGATAAAGAAAATGAAGTCTCCCTTAAAGAGCTGGCTTTTTAATCAATTCATGGAGAAAGTAACCAGCACGTGAATCCAAAAGGACGACAATTCTTTATTGCAGCTCGACCTGACGAACCAGGGATTCACGAGAGATCTTTAATATAGATGCGTTCTCAATGTTACCTGATGTAAACCCAATATTCCTTTCCTTGCATCTCATCAGGTCCGCTATCGTCACACACTCCTCAGTACACGTTTTTATTTAAACATGTGTGCAGACATGTTTGACAGGTGAAGCTGAGGTCAACATTAAACAATGACCTCCAGATACGTTGCATTAATAAACACTGACGCCTGACCTCAGCAGGAGAAGGACGAGGGACGTTACGGTTTTTCCTAACTATAACCTGAGGGCTTGAAGATGCTTAAAATGTCACCCAATACTTCTGAAGAGGAGGATTTAAAACACCTTCGCGTCCTGCTCGCTATGGACAACACTCAGAAATCTGTGTGTGTGTGTGTGTGTGTGTCACACGACGGGGAGTTACGAGACACCGCTGAGGAATAAATAATGCATGGTTGGAAAAATAAGACTGTCATAGTTTAAATCCCTCCGACGAAATCAGATGGAAATGCAGAAACGTCTTACATCGGGTCTTAATTCAATACGATGATAGCTTTTTAAGTCTGATGTTCGTGTTCCATTTCAAACAAGGACACGAGAAACACGCATTTCAATACAAGCAGACATTGTGTGAAAATGTCTTAAATCAACCTCTTAAAAGTAGGAGAGAAGGAGAGAAGGAGACGACTCTTAAAGGCAGAACAAGTAATATTATATTTAATGTATTCCTTTATTTAATGCTTTGTTTACTTCAAGTGGAAAAAGCTTCTTCTATATCCTTTAATTGTGTTTCCAAATGCGATATAATATGTCCGACCTCGCCCACTTGACCACATGCTAACCACTTGTTGCTGATTGGTTGATCACACACTGTCAGAGCTTCCATGTTGCCCATGACGATGCAATGACTCATGCTCAGCAACCTTTCCTCTGCTTCTTGGTTTTGAGCAACATGTTTTTATAGGAAAAAGGACACGGTATCCTCGCTCCAAGTCCTCTCTCCTCCTTCGGAGTATGTGGGTCAGCTTCCTCTCCTCTCTTCCGTCTGACCTGCTTGTTTATGTTCCATCTCACGGAGAAAGGTATTTAAAGTATGTCGTGTTTGTCACTTCCGGTGTGCAGAGAAAGCTGCAGAGCCAATGAGGAGGAGGTTCAGAAGGCTGACGTTTCCTCGAGGGCAGAGCGTCATCGACAAAGACGCCCTGGACCAATGATGCTGGAGGTGGGTTCTCCCTTTGTTGTTATACAGATGCCGGGGTCAATACGGTACACACACCCACACACACACACACACAACACAGAGATATCAACATATAAGATAGACTTATTATCTATTATACTATTTATCTCGAAGGAAACTGTTTGCCAGAGTTACAAAAATACGTGTGTGTGTGTGTGTGTGTGTGTGTGTGTGTGTGTGTGTGTGGTGTTGTGTGTTGGTGTGTGTGTGTGTGTGTGTGTGTGTGTGTGTGTGTGTGTGTGTTGTGTGTGTGTGTGTGTGTTTGTGTTGTGTGTGTGGTGTTGTGTGTGTGGTGTGTGTGTGTGTGTGTGTGTGTGTGGTGTTGTGTGTGTGTGTGTGTGTGTGTGTGTGTGTGTGTGTGTTGTGTGGTGTGGGTTGGTGTGTGGGTGTGTGTGTGTGTTTGTGTGTGTGTTGGTGTGTGTGTTGTTTGTGTGTGTGTGTGTGTGGGTGTGTGTGTGTGTGTTTGTGTGTTCGTTCTGAGTGGCTGTAAATCAGCGTGGCCTCGTTGCAGCTGAAGTATCTAGTCTAACGGGGACCGAGAGAGCAACAGCCTGAGAATGAATCAGTCCATTGAGTATCTCTCTTTTTTCTCTCTCTCTCGCTCGCTCTCTTCTTGCTCTCTTCTCTCTCTCTCCTCGACTCTCTCTCTCCTCTCTCTCTCTCTCTCTCTCTCTCGCTCTCTCTCCTCTCTCTCTCTCTCTCTCTCTCTCTCTCTCCTCTCTCTCTCTCTCTCTCTCCCACATCTTCTCTTCATTCGCCTCCAGATCTGTCCTGTCATGGAATATTTATAGCTCTCCTGGTCCAGCGTCACTGAATCCACACACTAACTGGCGGCTAAAATATAGCCCCTCGCAGCCAGCATGCTTTCCCATCTGTCAGCAGCTCCCAAAAAACATCGTCCGCCAGGAAACTCGCCCGATTCGCTGCCGTTTTCACGCACCAAACATTAACGTGCTGCTGTTTCTACCCTCGGGGGGAAGGGCCTGTTTTTGGGGCTGGATTCAAGTCATGTGTACTAGTGTAGATATGAGCTCACAGGCTCCCCAGCAGAGCCACAATACAACGGATACAACAGTTAAAATAGTAAATACAAAACAAAATAGAGAAATAAAAACATTATTTACATATAAGGAAACTTACAGCTGTCTGACAACTTTGACAAGTTAATTGATTAATCTTAATAGTTTGGTCATATGTCCAGAGACCTTTTTTCTTCCACTGATGAAAAAGAAAAGAAATACATGAGGTTGAACTGATATTCTATAACACATAGGTGTGAGCAAGCTCTCTGATTGGTCAATAGGCGTGTTTGATTCCACGATCAAACAACGGTCAAATAGGACGTGCCTTTTCACAACAAGTCAGTATCCCTCCGCGTCTGAGAAAAACGGTATATACCGTTTTCGAACTGAAACAAGAAAGCAGCGGAGATATTATATTATTTACGATATTGTTGATTACACTGATAGTTTGTGTTATAGAGATCGCAATCATACACTTGAGGCCGTTCTTGAACGTCATTATTGGTACGACAGTACTGCGGCAGGACCGAGGCGCTTGCGCCGAGGTCCGTACGCCTGTACTGGACCTCGTGTATGATTGCTTAAGTGAGATTTATATTGCCATTTTATCGTCACTAACATTACCCAAACAGACTTTCTCCATCTTGTTCCACACTAGTGTTGATTTGATGCCAGAGTTTCATTATTATATACAAAACAACACATCAGTGATGACGAAAGCAAAAAGTAACTTATCAAACTGACCGAGGACGGCTAAGAAGAGATAATAAAGTAGTATCTTATCTGTCTCGGTCAATTAGACTTTGATAAGTCAATTGATTAATGAATTAATAGTTTGGTCATATGTTGAGAGCTTATCTTCCACTGACGACCTATATTTACAACACAAGACAAATGTTAGTTTTGTTGACGTGCGTGAGATTTAGCAAGCAGGTAGACACATATATTGGCCATTTTATCGTCACTAAAATTAACCCAAACAGACTTTTTCTATCTTTTTAATTCATGCACAAACCTCTCCTCTCTTCTTACTACAGCATTTAGAGAGCACTTCATTATAATCCTATGTACGGATTACCGATGGCACCGATTGAGGTAAATACAGATGTGTTGCAGGTAAATCGATGCTTCCCGATAAAGAACTACATACATGCATGTGATTCAAACGGTTTCGAGCTGCTATTCCAGCAGGAAGAGCAGCAGCAGTCTCTCATCTCAACACTTCACAGATTTACAGCCGACAGAATCCCTTTAACGGCTCGAGGTGATTAGATGGCCTAATTGCCACCATCCTGTGTGTAATGGCCGACCTGAGGCTGTCTTTTTTCAATTACCTCCTCCTCCTCCTCTCCTCTTCCTTCCTCCTCCTCACAAACTGATGGATGGACACCCCCCCCCCCCCCCCCCCCTCCATGTGCTGCTTACTTCAGAATCAGAATACTTGAGTTAAAAGAGAAATGTGGTTTTTATGAAAGTTGTACAATTTTAAAATTAAAAAATTGAAATGTATCAATGTGCACGATAAAAAAAGTAAACAAAGATATTTATATTAAAAAAGAATTCAAATAAAATATTTAAAGGGAAATTACATGAAAAATTAATATTTATACAAATATTAAGTTAAAGATCCAATTAGTGATGCATTAAAATAGAATAGATAAAAATATGTGTATAAATGTACGATTTTTAAGGTAAGAATGTGCCATTTAAATAAAGACATTTATATATAAATAGGGAGTTAAAATGATTTATACAAGCATGAAAAGATCAAATAAAAATATGTATTAAAATATAAACATGTTAGGAAGTCAAATGTCCAATAAAAACTACACTATATAACATATACAGAATAGTAGTGCATGTGCTCGTTTATAATCTACACGCAACTAATGCCCAAGTGGTACCACTAAATGCAGGGTTCCCGCGGGGGCTTAAAAAGTCTTGCATTTGATCGTCTGAATTTAAGGCCTTAAAATTTACAAATACATATGGGAAAGTTTAGTTCAACCGTATTAGTTGGAAAACATCCAATTTAGCGCTTGGTTGAAACCAGTGGAGGGGAACGTGTTTGAAGCCCGCTGCACCTTTTGCTAATGTAGCGTTAGCTAGTGCAGCGTTAGCTAGTGCAGCGTTAGCTAGCGCAGCGTAGCTAGTGCAGCGTTTGCTAGCGCAGCGTTAGCTAATGCTAGTGCAGCGTTTGCTAGTGCAGCGTTAGCTAATGCTAGTGCAGTGTTTGCTAGTGCAGCGTTAGCTAATGCTAGTGCAGCGTTTGCTAGTGCAGCGTTTTGCTAATGCAGCGTTAGCTAATGCTAGTGCAGCGTTTTGCTAATGCAGCGTTAGCTAATGCTAGTGCAGCGTTTGCTAGTGCAGCGTTTGCTAATGCAGCGTTAGCTAATGCTAGTGCAGCGTTTTGCTAATGCAGCGTTAGCTAATGCTAGTGCTGCATTAGCTAATGCTAGTGCAGCGTTTTGCTAATGCAGCGTTAGCTAATGCAGCACTAGCTAATGCTAGTGCGCATTAGCTAATGCTAGTGCAGCGTTAGCTAATGCTAGTGCAGCTTTTGCTAATAGCGTTAGCTAATGCTAGTGCAGCGTTTTGCTAATGCAGCGTTAGCTAATGCTAGTGCTGCGTTAGCTAATGCTAGTGCAGCGTTTTGCTAATGCAGCGTTAGCTAATGCTAGTGCTGCATTAGCTAATGCTAGTGCAGCGTTTTGCTAATGCAGCGTTAGCTAATGCTAGTGCTGCATTAGCTAATGCTAGTGCAGCGTTTTGCTAATGCAGCGTTAGCTAATGCTAGTGCTGCATTAGCTAATGCTAGTGCAGCGTTTTGCTAATGCAGCGTTAGCTAATGCAGCGTTAGCTAATGCTAGTGCAGCGTTAGCTAGTGCAGCGTTTTGCTAGTGCAGCGTTAGCTAATGCTAGTGCTGCATTAGCTAATGCTAGTGCAGCGTTTTGCTAATGCAGCGTTATAATGCTAGTGCTGCATTAGCTAATGCTAGTGCAGCGTTTGCTAGTGCAGCGTTAGCTAATGCTAGTGCAGCGTTAGCTAATGCTAGTGCTGCGTTAGCTAATGCTAGTGCAGCGTTTTGCTAATGCAGCGTTAGCTAATGCTAGTGCTGCATTAGCTAATGCTAGTGCAGCGTTAGCTAATGCTAGTGCTGCGTTAGCTAATGCTAGTGCAGCGTTTTGCTAATGCAGCGTTAGCTAATGCTAGTGCTGCGTTAGCTAATGCTAGTGCAGCGTTTTGCTAATGCAGCGTTAGCTAATGCTAGTGCTGCATTTTGCTAATGCAGCGTTAGCTAATGCTAGTGCAGCGTTAGCTAATGCTAGTGCAGCGTTTTGCTAATGCAGCGTTAGCTAATGCTAGTGCTGCGTTAGCTAATGCTAGTGCAGCGTTTTGCTAATGCAGCGTTAGCTAATGCTAGTGCTGCATTAGCTAATGCTAGTGCAGCGTTTTGCTAATGCAGCGTTAGCTAATGCTAGTGCTGCTTAGCTAATGCTAGTGCAGCGTTTTGCTAATGCAGCGTTAGCTAATGCTAGTGCTGCGTTAGCTAATGCTAGTGCAGCGTTTTGCTAATGCAGCGTTAGCTAATGCTAGTGCAGCGTTAGCTAATGCTAGTGCAGCGTTAGCTAATGCTAGTGCAGCGTTTTGCTAATGCAGCGTTAGCTAATGCAGCGTTAGCTAATGCTAGTGCAGCGTTTGCTAATGCAGCGTTAGCTAATGCAGCGTTAGCTAATGCTAGTGCGCGTTTTGCTAATGCAGCGTTAGCTAATGCTAGTGCTGCGTTAGCTAATGCTAGTGCAGCGTTTTGCTAATGCAGCGTTAGCTAATGCTAGTGCTGCATTAGCTAATGCTAGTGCAGCGTTTGCTAACCCGCAACAACATCGGGGGACCTCCGGGCGATGTTTGGGTCTACGTCAACCCTAAAAGCGGAGGTGCTGTGGACGCTCAATACCGTAGCTACACACACACACACACTTTTTGTCTGACACGCTAGCACAGTTCTGTGTGCTGTTATGTTCAGTCATCGTTCTTATGTTGAACGTGAATACATTTACCTTGTAAGTAGTGCTTCTTTCATAGCAATTTTCCTTCATACTTTCTTGCCGTGAAATAGGTCTTAAATTCTATTCAAAGTGGTCTTAAAACGTCTTATTTAAATGTGAGTTGGCGAAACCTGCAGGAACCCTGTAAATATAACCTAATAATGAAACCTGTGGATAACCAACACTTCTGCTTCCTCTCAGAAGATAACCAGAAGACACGCACACGCACACCACACACACACCCCTTCATTTCCTCATTAATAACTGGAATCGTGGCTATTCGAAGAGCCCTGGAAATCCTTGTAATGAAGGTGAAAAATGAGGTTGTGGCGCTAAACGCTAAACGAGTTAATTATCCCGGGTTTTACAGGAAGTTCCTGCAGGGTTTTTAGAAGAGCTGTACAATTACCAATAATAGAGTGGAATGGAAAAATAATGTTTTAAATTCTGGTTTAATCGATTCCTCGTTTTGTGTATAAAATGTCAGAGAATTGTGATAAAGCCGTCAGGTGTTTTTGAAACCAAAAATAATCACTCTTTTATGATGTAAAACTCAAAATAGCATTTTCTGACATGTTTTAATTAAATATTACCTTAAGCATCGATTAATTATTAAAATATTAGATTTTTTTTTTTTTGTCAATTGATTTATTACAGCTCTAATGCATATCATGGATGGCTTTAAAAACCACAAATATAACCATTACAAAATATATGTTTACAAGATATATGCAACTCAGAAAACAGAGGATGTAGAAAAAGGAGGGGATTACTTACACACACACACACATCTGCATTTAATTTGAATATTGGCTTTCAACAAAGCTCAGGAAACGGTTTTTATGCACTGGAAATTAGACGATTTTAAGTCGTGAAGAAGGGAAAACTATATCATAGCAGGACGAGGATTACTTTTCGTACTTTTTTCTGTCAAAATAAGCTCCGATTTCTGATAACTGCTTATAAGCAAATATCGCTGCTCAACCCGCTGCTGCAGACACACGCTCTACAGCATCAGGAGGACGCGTCCCCAGCTGACCCAGAAAGCCACGCAGCTTCTGGTCCAGGCTCTCGTCACCTCACTAGACTACTGCCGCTCCCTCCTGCTGGTCTCCTGCATGTGCCATCCGATCTCTCCTCCAGAATGCAGCGGCTCGTCTTCTTCAACCTTCCTGAATGTTCCACACCACGCGCGCTCCTCCGCTCCCTCCACTGGCTTCCAGTAACTGCTAGAATCCACTTCAAGACCCTGGTGCTTGCGTACCATGCTGCGAATGGATCTGGCCCTTCCTACATCCAGGACATGGTTAAACCGTGCACCCCAGCACGTGCATTCCGCTCTGCATCAGCCAGACGGCTCGCTGCACCCTCGCTGCGAGGGGGACCCAAGTTCCCATCAGCAGAAACACGTGGGTTTGCTGTCCTGGCTCCAAGATGGTGGAATGAGCTCCCATTGACATCAGGACAGCAGAAAGCTCACACACCTTCCAGACTGAACTCATCTCCTCGACTCCACCTCGAGGATAGAACTGCTAACAAAGCACTTATATACTAACAAAGGACTGGCTCCTCTAAAGCCAGTGAGGAGCACTTGAAATGTTTGGCTCTATGAAACCTGATGTACTTTATGATTCTGTTTTCCTCAAGGTTGTGTCTTCCTGGTCGAATGTACTTATTGTAAGCTTTGGATAAAAGCCTCAGCTAAATGCGATGTAATAATAAGTAAAACCATCCTAAGGCCACATTTCAAAGAATTAATAAACTACTGATGAGCTGATAACCAAAAGAGAAAGGTCGCTTGGTCTAATTACCAACATATTGTAATTTCCTGTTTGTTCGACTGTAATACACCGGCAGGATTGTCCCTCACGATGTCAACGATGCCTCTGTTACGAAACATCCCTTCTGTTATTGGACAAGATAAAAACCAAATACTAAATAATGTTTTGGTGTTGAAAGTCCACTAATGAAGCCTCTCCCGTCTCTCTTCCCCGCAGGCCCTGGACGGCTTCTTCTTCGTGGTGAACATGGAGGGGAACATCGTGTTCGTGTCGGAGAACGTAACGCAGTATCTGCGCTACAACCAGGAGGAGCTGATGAACACCAGCGTGTACAGCGTGCTGCACGTCGGGGACCACGCCGAGTTCATCAAGAACCTGCTGCCCAAATCCCTCGGTCAGAAACACGGCTTTATTGTCCTTTAACCTTTAGGTCAGGGGGTCGAACGCTATTTCATCACGGGCCACTTTCGCATCAAGGCTGCACTCAAAGGATTAAATATATAATATAATAAAATAATGTATTATATTACATTATTGCCTCTGAATTGGATTATTATTGGATAGGGTAAAACTACGTCTGAAAGCAGAAGTCCAGGGCAAATAATTGCAAGTCTCTTCAGTGCCATGCCACAAAACCAGATGCATTGTGGGACATGTAGTTTAGTGGCATGTAACCGTATAATAAACATTATATTCTTTGCTAGCTCTTGAGGGGCCACATAACATGAAGTCGCGGGCCGGATTGGCCCCCGGGCCTTGAGTTTGACCCCCCTGCTTTAGGTGTTCCCTCCGTCAGTCTGTCTCCACACTCCTTCTCACACCTGCACCTCTTCCTTATTCTCAATTAACGGGACGTACGTTTGATTTCAACTCTGAAACGTGACGTCTCCCTGACTCTTTCCTTTTCCCGCCTTCTGTCCTCGACACACCTCTCGTCTCACACCCTCACCTCTTCCTCTTCGTCACTAATCCTGACATACGATTGATTAAACTACTGAAACGTGCACCTGGAGCAGGGATGTCTAACTCAATGTCATCGCGGGCCACATCAGCATTATGGCTGCACTCAAAGGGCCGGTTGTAACTTTAAGACTCTCTAAAAATACATATATGAATATTTAATATATATATAAAATAATGTATTATATTACTTTATTGCCTCTGCATTGGATTATTATCGGATAGGGTAAAAGCTTCATAAATAACTACGTCTGAAAGAAGAAGTCTAGGGCAAATAAGTGCAAGTCTCTTCAGTGAGAATGTCAAAATATTATTTTAAAAGAAAATCCACATTCTGAAAAAAAAGTGACATTTAAATGAAAAAAAAAATCAAATGTGAGATGCATTGTGGGACATGTAGTTTATGGACACCGTGCATCTGTAAATCGGCCTGTAACCGTATAATAAACATATTACATTCTTTCAGAGCTCTTGCGGGCCCCCCCGGGCCTTGAGTTTGACACCCCTGACCTAGAGGAACCTGTGTCTCCGTCTTCTCTGGTTTCCTCGCTCTTGTCCTCGACACACACCTCTCTTCTTCTCACATTAACCAATCGGTTTGATAAAAACACTTCATCTTCCCTTCCTCTACCTCCTTTCCTCGTCCTCTTCTCTATCTCCTCTCCCCTCCCTCGTCTCCTTTCCTCTCCCAATTATCTTCTCTTCTTTCCTCTGCTCTCTCTACTTTCTCAATCCTCTCTCCCATCCTCCTCTCAGCTTGTCCTCCACCTCCTTCCCTCGTCTCCTCGTCCTCATCCCCTCTCCTCGTCCTCTCGTCTCGTCTCCTCGTCCTCTCTCCTCTTCCTCTCCTCCCCCCTTCCTCTGTATTGAGGTCTGCTTCCACCATCTGCCTCTCTGCTCCTCCTGAACGATCATCACAGTGTCCCAGATTCTGTGTGTGGTGGTGTGGTGGTGTGGGTGTGTGTGTGTGTGTGTGTGTGTGTGTGTGTGTGTGTGTGTGTGTGTGTGGGTGTGTGTGTGTGTGTGTGTGTGGTGTGTGTGTGTGTGTGTGTGTGTGTGTGTGTGTGTGTGTGTGTGTGTGTGTGTGTGTGTGTTGTGTGTGTGTGTGTGTGTGTGTGTGGTGTGTGGTGTGTGTGTGTGTGTGGTGTGTGTTGTGTGTGTGTGTGTGTGTGTGTGTGTTTGTGTGTGTGTGTGTGGTGTGTGTGTGTGTGTGTGTGGTGGTGTGGTGTGTGTGGGTGTGTGTTTTGAGGACATGCATGTGGAGTCCTGTCTGTGATGCTCAATACGTCTGAACTCTACCCGCCAACAGCTCTTCCTCTTCCCCCCTCTTCCTCTTCCTCACACTCCTTCCTCTTCCTCCCACTCCTTCCTCTTCCTCCCACTCCTTCCTCTTCCTCACACTCCTCACATTCCTTCCTCCTCACACTCCTTCCTCTTCCTCTTCCTCCCACTCCTTCCTCTTCCTTCCTCTTCCTCACACTCCTGCCTCTGTGTCTGACAGGGTGCTTCATAAATCCTCGTGCCTCAGCATCTCATGTGAAATGTTCCCCCCCCTGCAGTGAACGGCGTCCCGTGGTCCAGCGAGGGTCCCAGGAGGAACAGCCACACCTTTAACTGCCGGATGCTGGTGAATCCTCACAGCGAGAACTCGGAGGAATCGCAGGAGCACGAGCCGCAGACGCAGAAATACGAAACCATGCAGTGCTTCGCCGTGTCCGAGCCCAAGTCCATGAAAGAGGAGGGAGACGGTACGAAGACACTCTGTGAATTGCATCCACGCACGTCATATGTATCGTGGTGTTCAACACTGATAACCGAGAGCAGGGGTCTCCAAGCTTTCTCCGTCTGAGAGCTGGGTGTAATAATATTACTTTTGTCGGTAACGGAGTAGTGTAACGCGTAGTGCTGCGTACCTGGACTCACATTCAGGTTCAGGTCCGGACTCAAGTCCAGAGGTTCAGGTTCAGGTCCGGACTTATAAGTCCGGACCTGAACCCATGGCTTGTGTCAAGTTGTGTGAGTAACTAAAGTGAACTTATTGTGAGCTAATTATCAATTGAAATTAACTCATAATCAACTCAAATTCAAACTCGTCAGGTTTATTGTGCTCCCTTCCAACTTGTCTACATTTCTCTACAAAGTACAAATGTAAAAAAAACACTTTTTGACACTTAGTCTACAAATGACTTATGACAGCAACTACAGTGAACTACTACAAAGTTCAAACATGTATTTCATTTACCAACTAAAGTAACCAAACAGTCCCTGAGCTGACTGAGCCTAAAGTGTAGAGTAGACTATACGCATCACACTGTTACACACCTACTATACAGTATAGGCTACACTGTAGTGACTGTACAGTCAGTGTACTGTACAGTCTGTACACCATGTATTTTCTACAACTCTACATGTGTACATTATACAGTACATACTACATACATAATGATGCACATACATACTGTTAGAAATTAAAATCAATGTTGATATGGGTAATTTTGAATTAAATACACTATTTAATTTAAATCAGTTTTATTCTGAAAAAACCGGAAGTTCACTAACTATTAACTTAATACTTTTATTCTGAAAATTCTTCACTTCCGGTTAGCATTAGCATGTGGCGAAATGCTACGTTTCAAACCGTGAGTCGAAGGTGAAATGACATGTGATGTTGTACACCGAGCACACTGGGATTAGCACTCATTTATTGACACTGAATAACGTTCATCAGGGAATGTTTAAATAACCACAGACACCAGAATATACGTAAGTGCTAGTGTTTTTGCGAGTCCAAGTACCGGTTCGGCGTACCGGTACGCAAGTAACGCGTTTTATAATTCAGTAATCACACTACAGTTACTAACATTGCCCCGACACGCGTTACTTCGTTACTTTTATAAAATAGTCACACTCACTGACAGACGAGAGGTTTCCGCCGCAGGTTTATATACATGTAGGCCTATGTAATCTGCGAGACTACATCTCCACGTGCAGTGCTGCATAAACATGGCTCGCTCTCTTCTCTTGATCGCCCTCTCACGGGTGAACAGTTCAATGTCCCGCTTCATTGTAGGAATTCTGCCACTTTAGTTTGACCATCTCTGTTACTAAGTTATGGAACACTAAATAGATAAGTCATTAGATACCGTACCGTCACTGCCCTCATAGAGAATGATAAGAATAATGCGTCTTGAACTGGTTTCATGAATTAGTGTCTTGCCGTTTCACAGACTGTTAGCTTGGTGTGCTAGCCGGTAGCCTATTTTAGTATATACAAAGAAAGACTTGTGTTATGTCTTCCTTAATGCAATAGTATGGGGGGCAAGTGGAGTCTCGCAGAGGCAAAACTGTGGCGCGCTTACACTGTAGGTGCGCCGCAGTCTGCGTGATCTGCCTGGAGGGAGGGGCGGGCCGGCCCTGCGAGTAAAGTAACGAGTTACTTTATGTAGAGAGTAACGAAGTACCGTACTTTTCGGACTATAAGCCGCGACTTTTTCCCCATTTTGTGTGTACAGCTAACGGCCACTAGGGCACCTCCTGAATCTATGGATTTTACAGGTAAAATTAACCACCTTTAACACTACGGGCTCTAGGACCGGTCCGCGCCCGCCACCTTTAAGCGGCGGGCCTCCAGCAGGAAAAGCTGGAGGCCGGGAAAGAGCGAGACAGGTAGCGCGCCAAAGTGAAAGTGGAACGAGAGACAGAACGAGAGCAAGACAGACGGACAGTTTAGCTGCTGCGGCTTACATGCAGGTGCGCGTTATAGTCCGAAAAGTACGGTAGTGTAATAGATTACTTTCTTTTTAGTAACGACCCCATCTCTGTCTGAGAGCTACTTTGGAAAAATGAAAGTGGCCAAGAGCTACTTCCATCACATCGCTTATTTATTCACATCAGTTGAATTAATCTACTTTTGTACACGTGTAGAAACGAAGCTTATCAAACATCTTAACTTCACATCATGGCCCACATACAGTAGTAAGTACATCGCCTTAATCACCACCGTACAAGCATCTTATGGCTCATGTGCAAAATAATAATAATGTCCACAGTTAGTGAGATGACTGGCGCTGCACCAGAGAGGGGTCTGCTGGACCCACTTAGGTTCCCTCTGATAGTCACTTAATGTTCATCACTCAGTCTTGTTCTGTATTTAGATTTCATGACAGGAAAAGCTGCTTCACAAAGTAGAGCCAGATAAAGCAGACGTGTTCAGTGCTGCTTGGTGAATGTTCTTATCGTTTTCTGGGTCTACGAGGCTCCAGACATGTCGTGAGTTTTGCTGAGACTTTATAACCTCCACCTCCACAGGATGACACTGAACAGTTCAGCCATCGTCTTCTTTTCCTTCGTCTTGACATGAAATTATAAACCATAATAAATCAATTGTAAAAAAACTAATACTTCTGCAGTCGAGCTACAGCTTCTAGCAACGGTCTTCTGTTAAAAAAAGGACACTGAATGTGGCATCACACACATGACTTAAGTCTGAACACAGCAGACAACAGGAGTATTTACAACAGCATATAACAACTAAAATAGTGCATGTGGGTGCTCACTCACATTCCCTGTCTTACTGTTACATAAATCCCATTAATGTATGAGATTAAGTTAGCTTCATTATATCTCAGTGATTAAGTGAATAATAAAGTTTCTATCAGGTCACTATCAGCCATTAGGGGAGGGGGCGGGGCTGGAGGAACAGAGAGGAGACGGTGACCGCGGAGCTTTCCTCCTGCCGTCACAAAACTTTACACAAGTATTTATCAACTGAAAATAGCAAGAGGACTTTCATACTCTGCAATCCAAGACTTGATTAAATCCACCAAAAACCTGACACGCGATTTAAAACATGAATCCATGTGTGTCTGAGCCTCAGCGACACGGACTGATTCAGGTGCATTTATTGTAGTCGGATTTTTTCTACACAGCCTGTGAACCGCGAGCGGCGAGCTACTGAAAGGCTGCGTGTTGGAGAACCCTGACCTAGAGGGGTGAAGAGATGTTGTATTGCTGTCTTTTCCCCCAGCATCTCCCTGGTCCAATGGGATTCCTCCAAATAATGTCAACATTATGATACATGTTTAGTTCAGCAGGATAATCTCCACATATTAACAACCACTTTATGATTTCTGAGGTAAAAAGCTACATTTGGGCTATAAAGGAACTACTGCACGGTCACATGACTTCACGTCACCACCGCTAAGCTAAAGGAGGCTAATGTCGGGCTGTAAAGGAACTACAGCACGGTCACATGACTTCACGTCACCACCGCTAAGCTAAAGGAGGCTAATGTTGGGCTATAAAGGAACTACAGCACGGTCACATGACTTCACGTCACCACCGCTAAGCTAAAGGACGCTAATGTTGAGCTATAAAGGAACTACAGCACGGTCACATGACTTCACGTCACCACCGCTAAGCTAAAGGACGCTAATGTTGAGCTATAAAGGAACTACAGTGCGGTCACATGACTTCACGTCACCACCGCTAGGCTAAAGGACGCTAATGTTGAGCTATAAAGGAACTACAGTGCGGTCACATGACTTCACGTCACCACCGCTAAGCTAAAGGACGCTAATGTTGAGCTATAAAGGAACTACAGCACGGTCACATGACTTCACGTCACCACCGCTAAGCTAAAGGACGCTAATGTTGAGCTATAAAGGAACTACAGTGCGGTCACATGACTTCACGTCACCACCGCTAAGCTAAAGGAGGCTAATGTTGGGCTATAAAGGAACTACAGCACGGTCACATGACTTCACGTCACCACCGCTAAGCTAAAGGAGGCTAATGTTGGGCTATAGAGGAACTACAGCACGGTCACATGACTTCACGTCACCACCGCTAAGCTAGAGGAGGCTAATGTTGGGCTATAAAGGAACTACAGCACGGTCACATGACTTCACGTCACCACCGCTAAGCTAAAGGAGGCTAATGTTGGGCTATAGAGGAACTACAGCACGGTCACATGACTTCACGTCACCACCGCTAAGCTAAAGGTGGCTAATGTTGGGCTATAGAGGAACTACAGCACGGTCACATGACTTCACGTCACCACCGCTAAGCTAGAGGAGGCTAATGTTGGGCTATAAAGGAACTACAGCACGGTCACATGACTTCACGTCACCACCGCTAAGCTAAAGGAGGCTAATGTTGGGCTATAGAGGAACTACAGCACGGTCACATGACTTCACGTCACCACCGCTAAGCTAAAGGTGGCTAATGTTGGGCTATAGAGGAACTACAGCACGGTCACATGACTTCACGTCACCACCGCTAAGCTAAAGGTGGCTAATGTTGGGCTATAAAGGAACTACAGCTCGGTCACATGACTTCACGTCACCACCGCTAAGCTAAAGGAGGCTAATGTTGGGCTATATAGGAACTACAGCTCTGCAAAAACGCGATTGGATGATCAAAAATAATACTTTTCTTTTGAAGTAGCTCTACTTCAGTGAAAATGTAAATGTTTCTCTCCGAGGCTCAACCTGTCTTTCCTCTCTGGCTTCCTCTGAGCACAAGCTGCCTGCTAGCCGTACTCTGGCAGAAACACTGACTAGGACCCGGGCCAGGGTTGTGAGAGAGAGTGTGTGTGTGTGTGTGTGTGTGTGTGTGTGTGTGTGTGTGTGTGTGTGTGTGTGTGTGTGTGTGTGTGTGTGTGTGTGTGTGTGTGTGTGTGTGTGTGTGTTGTGTGTGTGTGTGTGTGTGTGTGTGTGTGTGTGTGGTGTGTGTGTGTGTGTTGTGTGTGTGTGTGTGTGTGTGTGTGTGTGTGTGTGTGGTGTGTGTGTGTGTGTGTGTGTGTGTGTGGTGTGTGTGTGTGTGTGTGTGTGGTGTGTGTGTGTGTGTGTGTGTGTGTGTGTGTGTGTTGTGTGTGTGTGTGTGTGTGTGTGTGTGTGTGTGTGTGTGTGTGTGTGTGTGTGTGGGGTAAGGCAGGATCAGTGGTTCCAGTGCAGGAATTTGTCCAGCCGTAGACGGGAAGGAGAGGGAAAGCAGATCTAAAGGCCGGACCACCCAAGAGACTGTTTACGAGTCAAAAGTGTGTGTGTGTGTGTGTGTGTGGTGTGTGTGTGTGTGTGTGTGTGTGTGTGTGTGTTGTGTGTGTGTGTGACGATTGAGCGATGGCCGTCTTTAATGTCGGGCCAGGGGAAGTGTCATCAGCGTGAGATGACACTGCAGGTGAGACCAGGTAGTGAGGCAGGCCAACACACACACACACACACACCTTCAAAGGTCACGCTCCATCCTCTCCCTCGCTGCTCCTCTTCATGACGGACGTGGTGCTCATTAATAACTGTATTAATTACGCTGCATGGGAATAACATGCGTTTACTTTCTCCCTCTCTTCCTCGTCCTCCCCGCTCCTCTTCCTCCCCGCTCTCTTCCTCCCCGCTCCTCTTCCTCCTCTCAGATTTCCAGTCCTGTCTGATCTGTGTGGCTCGCCGAGTGCCGATGAAAGAGAGACCGGTGCTGCCGACTCACGAGAGTTTCACCACGCGCCAAGACCTGCAGGGTACACACACACACACACACACACACACACACACACACACACACACACACACACACACACACACACTCACACAACCCTCACACAACCCTCACACACAACCACACATGCACGCACACACACACACACACACACTCTCACTCTCACTCTCACTCACACACACACACACACAACCACACACATACTCACACTCACACACACAGACACACACACACACAACCACACACTCACACACCACACTAACTCACATAAAAGCACCATCCAGTAACAATTAGTGAATCATGCGTAAGAAGGGGAAGAAGGACTTAGATAATTTACTTGTGTGTGTCACCACGGCAACGAAAGTTTATTTATATAGCCCCTTTCAACACAAGGCGATTCAAAGTGCTTTACCAACATGAAAGATATTAAGAAAATGGCATTTAAAAACAAAGATAACGCCCCGTGTGTAACGCCCCGTGTGTAACGCCCCGTGTGTAACGCCCCGTGTGTAACGCCCCGTGTGTAACGCCCCGTGTGTAACGCCCCGTGTGCTCCAGGTAAGATCACGTCTCTGGACACCAGTCTGCTGCGGGCCTCCATGAAGCCGGGCTGGGAGGACCTGGTGCGGCGATGCATTCAGAGATTCCACCTGCAGAACGACGGGGAGATGTCCTTCGCCAAGAGGCACCAGCAGGAAGGTAACCATCACTCGTCTCTCGGATGTCACAGCGACTCCGTTAGTGTAACCCAGTGCTTCTCAAAGTGGGGTCCGCGCCCCCTAGTGGTGTATATTGGTAACACTTCACATTTGAAATTAATTAATTAATTAAAGTTTTCCGCACTCTCGTGGGAATATCTCCGCAATGGAGCGAGCTTAAGTTTCACTTTCAATTGCATGATATAGCCCAGATAAACACCTTCGTCACACATGTTGCCACTTGTTTGTACCATTTTCAGGCGATTTGTAAAAAACGATGTGTTTTTGGATATTTGTAGAGTCAGGTGGTCCTCGAGTGTTTACCATTTTCAGGCGATTTGTAATCTGTGTTTTTGGATAGGTGGTCCGCGAGTGTTTGTTATTGGTTAAGTGGTCCCTGGTTTGAGAAACACTGGTGTAAACAATGGCTTATAAATAATATTATCTGTACTTTAGGCAACGTGTATATCTCAATATCATCCTATCCTTTCTAAAACTGTACAACACAAGCATTGAAATAAACCTTTAAACCAGGCTCCTTCCTATAGGACCCTTGTTGGTAGTTTTAGGACACGGAAATGTTTTTGTGACTTAAGACGTTAAATAAGGGATAATGTGCAGCGACGCGGTCATCATGGGGAAAAGAACACCGACAGGCTGATCAGGAGCCCGACGCGAGGCGGAGGGATCTAGATCGGCATGAAGGTGTTATTATCCCGCTGATTACACACGGCCACATTCTCAACAAAGTAACGACATGACTCCCAATATTAATTGAAATGCTTTTATGGATTTAGAAAATGATTTTATTGATTTAAAAAATAGTTGTATTTAAATGTACATGCATCCGCTAAGAAAAATAGTCCGTTGTTACCGTTTGAACTAACGGAGCAACGGCAGGAACTGCTTCGATAGCGTTTTTGAGGAGCTTTCTGATTACAGATTTGAAAACATTGCTCCTTGCTTTAAAAGTAGCACAATTCATGATGTCAGACCTTGGAGAGTATCTAGATATCCCTGCCCTGATGCCGAAGGAACTGCACACTGAATATGTGTCGCCGTTTGATGTCTATTTGGACCGCTGAGTAAAAAGGAGGGTTTCTGCCCCGTTACTTCTCTGTAAACAGTTCAATCGACCGGACTTCTTTCTGAAGATGTGAGCGTCCTTAACAACGGTCAATAAGACCTTGACAGCGGTCTGTCTGTTCGGTATTAACAACGTGTTCTGAATTGACCAATCAGAATCGAGTATTCAACTATAAATAAAGCATAAAGCAGATTAACGTGTGCTTGTATACGAAAAGTCATACTAACCGATATTGAACAGATTTTTCTTGCAAAATGGGCACTTTTTCAACTCAAATCGGAGCCTAAAACTCTACAGAATAGGCATAATTATGCAAAACGCATGAATCATTCTCACTCAAAAACGGTTTTCTATGTGCATCTCCTTACTTAATCACTCCGGAATAAGGACAGTGTTGGAAACGATGGCGTGAATGCGACGTGTATTCCTGCTGAACTTGCACAAATAACACTCAAATCAGAGCCTAAACAATACAGGGTTGAAGTTTGAGTATACACACTAACAACTGTTCTGTGTGTCCTCAGTGCTGCGCCACGGCCAGGCCTTCAGCCCGATCTACCGCTTCTCTCTCTCCGACGGCACCATCGTGTCGGCGCACACTAAGAGCAAGCTGGTGCGCTCGCCGGCCACCAACGAG
Organism: Chaenocephalus aceratus; assembly: GCA_023974075.1. Classification (NCBI taxonomy): domain Eukaryota; kingdom Metazoa; phylum Chordata; class Actinopteri; order Perciformes; family Channichthyidae; genus Chaenocephalus; species Chaenocephalus aceratus. The sequence goes on along the minus strand of JAMFTG010001378.1, from coordinate 99,098 downwards.
CCGCAGCTCTACATGTCGCTGCACATCCTGCAGAGGTATGGCATGCATGTGTGCATGTGGCGTTGTGGGGGACATCTGCAGCTGGAAGGAGGAGGAGACATGCTGCATCCTGTCCATACCCTAGAGCACGGGGAGGTTATATGTGTGGATGCTATTAGTCTCAGGGGAAAGGGTATCATCAAACCGTGTACATGGTGTTTCACTCGCATCAGAGCGATAAGGGAACGGTTCCATTCAAAACCTTCTGTTAGAAAAACCTCCGATTCCAGCTTTTTAAATATTATCTGGTTACTTTACTTTTCTACGTTGGACATTGTGTCTTTCATGTTAGTTGTGTTCCCCTGCCGGACAAAAACACTTTTTAATTGTGAATATTGATGATATTATATATGAACGGTTTACTTAACGTTTGATATTGCGCCCCCTTCAGGGAGCAGACGGCGTGTGGGATGGGTCAGGACATCGGTCAGACCCCAGGAATGGCCCCCAAACCCATGAACTCCTCCACGCCCTCCATGACCCCCCCGACCCCCGGCAGCCTGCCTGGTTCTGGGCCTCAGGGCCAGGAGACCACCATCAGCAGCAACAGCAGCACGCCTTTCTCCTCTCTTGGCCCTCGAGAGCCTCCTGCCATGGGGGCCACATGCAGAGCTATCGTTTCGGGTGCCCCCCTCCTCACAATCACACTGGAGGCATGCAGCCACCTCAGCAAGGGGCTAATTGGAGGATGAACAGTCCGTCTAGAGCGAGTCCGAGCCCAGCAGGAGGGCCACATCCTCCTCAACAGAACTCTATGTTGTCCCCGAGGCATCGAAACAGTCCTGGGGGGTCTGGGAGCCCTCGAGTAGCGGGTATTCACTCCCCCTCACCTGTCGGCATGTGTGGGGGCCCCCCGGTAGCAGCGGCAATGCTAACAGCTACACTAGCAGCTCTCTTTCTGCACTTCAGGCCCTTAGTGAGTGTCATGGGGTGGGGCACGGGGCCCCTCACACTCTGGGCTCTCCAGACAGAAAGATGGGTTTCTCCAGTGGGGGTCTCACAGGGAGGGGGCTCTCATCTGATGTCCAAACTGGGAGGAGAGTCATACGGATCGAATATGGAGGGTCAGGAGACGAATATGGAGCCGAAAGAGGAGCGAGAAGGGGCCCCCGATGACTCCCTGAACCGTCTTCACGACAACAAAGGCCACACTAAGCTTCTACAGCTTCTCACGACTAAACCGGAGCCCCTGGAGACCCCTTTGTCCCCGGGGGGCGAGGGGAAGGAGGGCCGCGGGGCCAAAACGCAGCGAACACCTCACGCCTCCTCGCTAAAAGAGAAACACAAGATCCTGCACCAGCTCCTGCAGAACAGCACGTCCCCCGTGGACCTGGCCAAACTCACAGCCGAGGCCACGGGCAAAGAGCCGGGTCAGGAGCAGAACCAGGGGGCCGGGGGTCAGGGGTCAGGGCCCGATATGGGTCTGAAGCAAGAGCCTCTGAGCCCCAAGAAGAAGGACAACGCCCTGCTGAGATACCTGCTGGACAAGGACGACACCGCGGGGAAGGAGAAGATGAAGCTGGAGGCGGGGGAGGTGAAGCTGGAGGGAGGGAAGCATCCGACGGTGAAGACGGAGAAACAAGACGCTGGGTACGACCGCGCCGAGCAGGTGAGAGCAAAACAACAACAAACAAAAACATCCTCACTTTCCCTTAGTGGCTTCTTCACCACAGGCTGCAAAGACCTCTGATCTAGGTGCAACATCAGTTCCTGGGTATAATCGAGATATCTTCAGGGTGCTGATGAGGCCATTTCTACAACCGGCCACTGTCGAAAGTCAAGGGTTGCAAAGGCGGAGAAAATGCCTCGGAGAGAAAGAATATGTATGTTTCTATAGATGCCATATTAAGATCACTTCAAGCCATCATTTGATTTGTATTCAGTGTATTTCTATTTCCAAAACATTGTTTATTTTATAGGCAGTAAAAAAAGCCACGAATAAAATTGAACTCGGTGCAAAAAATCCTCAGAAAAGTTTAAATGTGTATCAAGCCAGTGTCCTATCCCATCAAGCCATCATTCGATTGGCATTCAGTGCATTTCCATAGCTTATTTTATATGCATAGACGTTATGCACCTCAAACTAGTATTTAAAGTGGCAGGTTCATTTTGTAAAAGCCTTATTTTAATATACACATGTTTCGTCCCAAATATTTATTTTAAATATCTAAAATAACTCCGTCAGAGAGCTGTATCAGCGCGCGGTCAAAAACGGGACATTTCTTCAGATTCTTTGTCAATAATACAGACAGGTGTAGGAATATCATCATCTTCTCCAATGTACTAGCCTAGTACGGTCTGTTTCATGTGGTACGGTCTAGATATCCTCAGGGTCTCGGTGCATATGAGAGAGCGTCTCCTTTTTGTTTACTTCTTCTTCGTCCGTCCGCTCTGAAACGCTGCCCTCAAAACCCATTCAGTAACCTCCTTCTCTCCGTGGCTAAACTTTCCTCCCGTGCTGCTCCACTTCCTCTCCGATGATCTGGGTTAGGCAGCAGATGTTGGTGCTGCAGAGGTCACACACACACACACACACACACACACACACACACACACACACACACACGCACACACACACTAGCCCATGTACTTGTGTGTATTGTCAAACACCAGTATTGGGGCCGTGCAATTGATGTACTAGTTCCTATACCTCGCTATAATACTGACCGTTGTAACTTATCCTCAAAATGTCATCTGGCCCTCATAGTGTTTAATATGTATAACATAAATGGCCGTCTTACGCCAGGTCTCCATGACGATGTGTGACACACTTGATATGAAGCTCAAGCGTCGGTGGCAGGACCGCTGTGTGTTTCTTAATTCCGTGTATAAACACATCTGGTGCGTTCCCTGGCAGCAGGCGATCCGCCGGCTTCAAACAGCTGTGACATTTGGACGGTTTCCCCGTGGAGATCCAGACATTTGATCCTGGCTGCGTTTGGCACCGGGCTCGGGTCAGAACTGGCGCTGAACGAGAGGAGGACGGGGGGGGGTTCAGCTCCGACGTCGACACACGACCCGAAAACAGATATAAATACGAATTTCTCTCCTCCACATTTCTATAGAAACATTTCCAGACATGCTCTCTGCGTCTGCATGTGTGTACAGTCTGTGCTCGGTCACTCGGGTACACAAATAGAGGAGGAGGAGGAGGAGGAAGAGGAGGAGGAGGAGGAGGAAGAAGAAGAGGAGGAGGAGGAGGTGATTGGGTGGATAATAAGAGCTGCTGAACAAAGGAGTAGATCCTCCCCCCCAGGAGAGTAGAGAGAAAATGATGAGCCATATGCTGCTGCATGTCCTCTCTGCTGCCATGGAGATACAGAGGCGTGTGTGTGTGTGTGCGTGTGTGTGTGTGTGTGTGTGTGTGTGTGTGTGTGTGTGTGTGTGTGTGTGTGTGGTGTGTGGTGTGTGTGTTGTGTGTGTGTGTGTGTGTGTGTGTGTGTGTGTGTGTGTGTGTGTGTGTGTGTGTGTGTGTGTGTGTGTGTGTGTGTGTGTGTGTGTGTGTGTGTGTGTGTGTGTGTGTGTGTGTGTGTGTGTGTGTGTGTGTGTGTGTGTGTGTGTGTGTGTGTGTGTGTGTGTGTGTGTGGTGTGTGTGTGTGTGTGTGTGTGTGTGTGTGTGGCTCTTATTGGCTAACACATTGTACGTGATAGGCTAAGAGGCGGACATCTCTAAGCTGGTTGACCAATCAGAGCAGCTCTGGTTTCAGACAGAGGGTGAAAACTTTCTAGTTGAAATCGTATAATGACCTTGAAAATGACCTTAATGACTCAGCGAAAAATATATAATTTCTACTTTCCAAGTACTCGTGTTTGCAGCTTCTCAATACTCGGTATTGCATCCTCTAAAAGTTGCTTTATCAGCTGTTTTTCAGGCTAGATTTCCCCACTTGTTTCTGTTGACGTTTCTGCGCCGAGACGACTGCAGTTTCTGCTTTTCCCGCCCTCGCTCTCACTTCCTGTTTCATGGTCGATGCTCCGTCTTACCTTCGGTCTACAACGACATTTGGTTAATTAAATATATCGGATTGGAGTCGAGAAGACCCGACTGTGAGAAAGTCGAAAGCTAGTTCTCTTTGCGTCACATTTCAGGTTTAATTAAGGAATATTTAGTTTTTATTCTCAGTTTTTGAACATGACAACTGACATGTTGAAAGCTTCATCCAGAACATATCAACCCAAATGTTAAGAGAAAAACAACAAGCACAGAAAACCCGAAATGCCAGCAGATAAAATGGACATGAATTATTGCCAGAGATTCTATATTTGATATAAAACAAAGACGGGAGAGTTTCTCTTCATATCTTAAGCTTTTGATATTCCTTTCTTAATAAAACTCCACTCTCAATATCTATAATCCACAAAAACAGGATTCTTTAATAGATATCTGAAGCATAATCACACATAATTGTTTCTCTTAAAGGGGACCTATCGTGCACTTTTGTTCGTCTTTTAATAATAATAATAATAAATTGTATTTTTATAGCGCTTTTCTCGAACCCAAAGACGATTTACATTTGGGGAAGGGTAGACAAACAAGGACAGGCAATAAAACAACAGAAAAGCAGTCGGGAGGAAGTTGGTTAAGAGGGGGAGGGGCTTACGGATATACAGAGTTGAAGAGGTGGGTTCTGCTGCGTCATGACGTCACCGTTTACGTGCCTGCTTCATAAAATCCAAACCGCGCGGAAATCCCTCACATCGACAACGACAACATGGCCGATTGTATTGAAGCGCGGTTCGCTTTGGTTATCCTCTTACGAAACGAAATGGAAGGCATCGGACGACTTTACTTGGAACTTTACAAACATCACACGCGAAATGCAAGACTTCTTTGTGGTCTTCAGCATCTACTTCAACCCGCCTCGACGTAAGAGAGACGTAAGCGACGCCGCCTCTTGGCTCCGAAGCTCTTGCCTCTAGACCGACAATTTTTTGGAGCTGGAAGTGAACCGGATTCCTGAGCTTCTGCGGTGTGAACAGGAAAAAACGGTACTTTTCAGGCTCCGAGCCAGAGCTGAAAACGCGATGGGGTGAAAGGGGCATTAGGGGAATGAGAGACCGCTCGAAAGCGCTGGAGACGCTGTAGTACATATGCCAGGCCTGTAGGTGGCGCTGTAACCTGCCACAAAAGCAGAATCAGCCCTTGCAAAAACAGGGCTGGAATAGAGCAAATAGAGCGACATGAGGCATGGCTAAAATGCAGGATCTGTTTGGTATTTTGAACAAATAATAATATCTGTTTTAAATATAGCACGATAGGTCCCCTTTAAGTAAGAAACGCAATTAAAGGGACCCTCTGCTGCTCATGTTCATGCGTGCATCAGTATTTAGTGCGTCTACGGCCTCACTTCCATGCTTTAATGCACAAACGGGATTTGAGCCTTTGCACACGTATAGAAGGAAAGGGAAAAGCACAACAGGGCCTCTTTAAGAAAGCGAAACCTCCCACACAGAAACAAAGAGGGCTTTAATTCAGTTCAGCGTGAGTGCGTTCCCTCGCTGCAGAGAGGAGCCTCATCCTGTACTTAAAGGCTGTGTAACGTGCAGTCTGTCCTCAGCTGAACTGCTCTAATCATCTGCAGATGGAGCATGCGCTTCTGCAGCGTCCTCGCTAGAAAAGGCTGCTGAGATGCGGAGGAGGGGAACATGCATCGATAGACATGCGACCCATTAGGGGTAAAAGCAACCGGAGGAGGACGGAGCATTGACCCATCGTCGAGAAGCTTCTACATAGCAACCAGACGTTAGGGTTAACCTCCCACGGATAGATATCCACCCGAATGCAAGCAGATAGCATGTCGATTAGTTCCAGCCAAAGACGGGGAGTTTCTCTTCATATCTTGATATTCTTTTTTTAATAAAACTCCACTGTCACTATCTAGAATCCACAAAAACAAGATTCTTTGATTGGAATCTGAGGCATAGTTTCTTTCGATTAGGAAACGCCCTGAACGTGTCCCTATTCTGCTGGGTTTCAGGCGTATATCAGTGCCTCACACTCACTGCCCCTACACACGGCGGCGTCACGATTCGCCGAACTGCATTGTGGGAGCAAAGCGTCGCTTCTCTCGCGGTGCTCGCTGCAAAAGTAGAGCAATGTTCTACTTTTGCCGCCTCGACGGAGGCGTCAGCCAATCAATCCCTCGTATGTAAATCTGACAGTACAAGCAGTAGCCAATCAAACCGCGTGTATGTTGGGAGAGCCAGACCGCAGTTATTTCCCATATGTCAAACAAAGGAGGAGAAAATGATCGTGGCGGTAGGGAATCACCCGGTACTCTATGACCAGTCCCTCTTTACATACAGGGATACAAACCGGAGGAGCCAGGCATGGGGAGGGGGCAGAGGCAGAAACTGGTAGGTCTTCGCTTGTTTGGGGAGTTTATATCCAGTGTACTTCGTTTGAATGGACAGCTAGCAAGCATAGACAGTATTTAGCCAGCATGGATGTAGCATGAATGCTTTGCTTTGTGTGTCAGGGGCGGGAGATCCATGCGGTTGGTTGTTGGTCGAGCTTCAGACACGCCCACCGCCAAGCGGCAACGCACGCCGCCGTGTGTAGGGGCCGTCACTGTAACGGCCCGTCCACACCGCGGCGTGCGTTGGAGCTTGCCGGCGGGCGTGTCTGAAGCTCGACCAACAACCAACCGCATGGATCTCCCGCCCCTGACACACAGGCAGCGGTTTGATTGGCTAGAGCTCGTACTGGCATTCGATTGGCTGACGCTTCTGCCGAGGCGTCAACAGTTGCTCAACTTCTGCCGCGAGCCACGCCGGCAAAGCTCCGCGTCGCTTCCCACAATGCAGTTCGGCGAAAAGCGACCGCATTCAAAGTGAACGGTGAAGCGGTCAGCGCACGCCGCCGTGTGGACGGGCCGTCAGTGTCTATAATGCACAAAAACTGAGAGCGGGCATTGATAGAGATGCGAGCCGTTGGGAGTAGAGGCGACTAGGAAGTGGGAGGAGAGGAGGATCGAGCATTACATATCCCTGACCTCATTAGGGCTTTCCTCCCTTTCCCCCCCCCTCACGTCTCACCCTTTTCTGCGCCTCCCCTTCTCACAGTCCAGCTTCAGATGAAACCCCTCATCAGTCGCCTTTCTGTATTTATCTAAAGTCGAGACGTGCAATAATGTGAGAGCAGAGAGGCTGCTGCTGTACAGTAAGTCACGAGCTTGTGTGTGTGTGTGTGTGTGTGTGTGTGTGTGTGTGTGTGTGTGTGTGTGTGTGTGTGTGTGTGTGTGTGTGTGTGTTGTGTGTGTGTGTGTCTCTAGTGGCCGCATGCAGACGGTGCAACTTATTTACCCTTGCAGTCCCTTCGGTGTGAAGCAGCACGACCTCCTCTGAGCACGTCACCACTATCTGTTTTCCTTTCATCAAGACTCGACCGGCCGCTGCTAGAATTCAACTGGTCGATTAGTTACCGTCTGGTTTATCAAGTGGCATAAAATAGAGATCCTATTTATAGCGATATCTTGATGCTTTTTCTGGCAGTCCAGTACTATCTGAAATATATCAATTATAGTTACAAATTATGTTTTGAATTACAACTTATAATTCAATTAATCAATCAATGTTTATTTATAGCCCAATATCATAAATGTTACATTTGGACTTCACAGTTTGTACAGAATATCAGTATGACAATAGAACACCCTCTGTCCTTAGACCCTCTGTCCTTAGACCCTCTGTCCTTAGACCCTCTGTCCTCAGATCCTCTGTCCTCAGACCCTCTGTCCTCAGACCCTCTGTCCTCAGACCCTCTGTCCTTACACCCTCTGTCCTTACACCCTCTGTCCTCAGACCCTCTGTCCTCAGACCCTCTGTCCTCAGACTCTCTGTCCTCAGACCCTCTGTCCTCAGACCCTCTGTCCTCAGACCCTCTGTCCTCAGACCCTCTGTCCTCAGACCCTCTGTCCTCAGACCCTCTGTCCTTAGACCCTCTGTCCTCAGACCCTCTGTCCTTAGACCCTCTGTCCTCAGACCCTCTGTCCTCAGACCCTCTGTCCTTAGACCCTCACATCGTACAAGGAAACACTTCCAGAGAAAACCCACAGTTTAAAGGGAACATGGAGAAACCTCAGGGAGAGCAGCAGAGGAGGATCCCTCTCCCAGGACGGACAGACGAGCAATAGATGCCGTGTGGAAATTGAAAAGATAATACATTTGCAACATAGGTAGTCCAGATGTTTGGAAATGCATGTGTGTATAATAGGAAGATGAATCCACGAGGATATCCATCCAGGAACTCTGATCCAGGACCACAGCCACGACTCAAGATCCAGGGCTCGTGATCCAGGACACAGGACCGCAGGATCATCCATGACTCCGGGTCCCGGCGTATAGAGACACCAAAAAGAAAGACATGTGGGGAAGCTGGGTTAATGGAACATGAGAGGAACACAGGTACAGACAGAGAGAAGGAAGAAGTAAGATGTCCCCATGAGAGGACACAGGTACAGACAGAGAGAAGGAAGAAGTAAGATGTCCCCATGAGAGGACACAGGTACAGACAGAGAGAAGGAAGAAGTAAGATGTCCCCATGAGAGGACACAGGTACAGACAGAGAGAAGGAAGAAGCAAGATGTCCCCATGAGAGGACACAGGTACAGACAGAGAGAGGAAGAAGTAAGATGTCCCGCGACACACTAAGCCTCTATCAGCAAAACTAGGGGCTGAATCTAATCAGCCCTAACTATAAGCTTTATCAGAAAGAAAGGTCTTCAGCGCACTCTTAAAAACGGATAGGGTGTCTGCCGCCCGAACACAAACTGGAAGCTGATTCCACAAATGTGGAGCTTGATAAGAAAAGGCTCTGGCTCCCATTGTACTTCAGAGACTCTTGGAACAACCAACAACCCTGCATTCTTGGAACGCAATGCCCTAGTAGGACAGTAGGGTGTAATGAGTTCTTTAAGGTAAGATGGCGCCTGCCCCATTAAGGGCTTTGTAGAGAAGAAGAATTTTAAATGCTATCCTGTGTTCTATAGGGAGCCAGTGTAAGGCAGCCAGAACAGGAGTCATGTGGTCCCTTCTCCTAACTCTGGTTAGTACACGAGCCGCAGCATTTTGAATCAGCTGAAGCCACTTGATTGACTTCTTGGTACTCCCTGATA